>PVJA010001003.1:0-139469 GCA_004027025.1 Myocastor coypus
GAGGAGGAGGAGGATGAGGATGAGGAGAAGAATGAGGAGGAGGAGGAGAACGAGGAGGAGGAGGAGGAGGATGAAGAGGAGGAGGAGGACGAGGATGAGGACGAGGAGGAGGACGACAAGGATGAGGAGGACGAGGAGGACGAGGATGAGGAGGAGGATGACGAGGAGGAGGACGACGACGAGGAGGGGGACGAGGGGGAGGAAGAGGAGGAGGACGACGAGGAGGAGGGGGATGAGGAGGAGGATGAGGACGAGGAGTACGAGGAGGAGGAGGACAACGAGGAGGAGGATGAGGACGAGGAGTACAAGGAGGAGGAGGACGAGGAGGAGGAGGAGGAGGAGGAGGAGGAGAGTAGGTCTTTGCTAAACAGTGACAGACTTTAAAAAAACAAGATGGAAAGAGATCCAGGAAGTACATACTAAAGGCTTTTAGAAAGAGCTGAGCGGGGGCCGCAGCGCCAGTGGGTACTAGTGCTGCCTTTCTGAAAATTGGAAAAATATTCTCCTCTGGCCATTGTGGTGCTTCTGGCAAAATTTGTTCCCTATTTGTGGCACTTGAGCTAAAATAGTGGCCGACCCTTGCTTTGGAGGGTAATAACTTCTAACACTGATCCAGATTGCAGTCGCCAGTGGGGACTTGGCGGGGTGCGAGCCTGGCGGCTGAAGGATTAGCAGGGCTTCCAGCGTGCCAGCCCCGGGGCAGGGCGGGAAAGGTGAGGCAGCCTGAGGAAGGTCCTGAAACAGGGAGATCAGAGACGGGGAGCTAGTGCTGTCCCCCATTTACTCATTCTGCAAGGACGTAACGAGCTGTCTCTGGCCATCGATCACTGATCCAGGCACGATTGCCCCCCAGTCTTCATAATCACCCCACGGTATAATTTTTTCTATTCTACAAAGGTAAAAGTAGGAGCTCTGAATATATTTCTTAAGGTAGGACAGGGAAGGCTTAAATTCTGTCCTGCCTGATTCAAAACTTGGCTGCTCGCATCAAACATGCTGTGAATGCTCTGGAAATGACTGGGATATAAAGTGTGGGCAGTATTGGGGAAGACTTGGGCAGGGGCTGCCCTCGGAGAGTAGGTGCCCTGCATGGGCAACTGGACCACAAGCACACAGGAAGGTGGGCTATAAGATGCCCCCTGAGCTGAGTGGGGAGATGCACACCTGTAATCCTAGCACTCGGAGAGGCTGAAGCAGGAGGAACAGAGATTTGAGCCCAACCTGGACAACTGAGCAACTTAGTGAGAGCCTGTCTCAAACTAAAATTTATTTATTTATTTATTTATTTATTTATTTATTTATTTATTGTCTTTTTGAGACAGGGTCTCCCTATGCAGTTCAGGCTGACCTTGAGCTCACTTTTGTAACCCAGGCTGGTCTCAAACTCACACCGATCCTCCTGGCTCAGCCTCCCAAGTGCAGGGATTACGGGCGTGAGCCACCACGCCCGGCTTCTCAAACTAAAATTTAAAAAAGGTGGGTGTCGGGGTGAACTGGGAAAGTGGCTCTCATGGGGCAACCCCTAGCACCATGAGCAAGTACTACCTGGGACTGAAGATGAGGCCTATGGGGCCATAGGAAGACAGCAACGCCTAGGGCCATGTTGGAGCTGGGCTCAGGAAGACATCGCTGAAGGGTGCGATAGCGAAGGAGCAGGAGCAGGTGCACGCAGGCAGATGTCCACATTCAATGAACAACTGGTGAGTTCCTGCTGTCATCTATACACTGTCCTCAGAGCTCTCATCCACTGTTTCAATTGGCCCATAGGATCCCACGAGAGGGAGTCACAACCTTGTCCCTTGGAGGCGTTGGTATGTGGAGAGACAGACAACTAGATGGAGATCGGAGAAGTGACTGAACCGAAGAACATTTATCTAAGAAGTGTATTTATAAAGTCAGGAATAACCAAGGTGAGAACAAGGAGCTTTAAAGAAAAAAGTATATGTATTTGAGCCTGGCGGGATGGCTCAGTGGTCTAAAAGCACCTGCTTGGGAAAGCTTGGGCAGCTTCAGGGACCGAGGTTTGATCCCCGGCACCACATGCTGCGCCAGCCCTGCCCTTGGGGCAGGCTGAGCCGGCCATAAAAATGAGTGGATAAACAAACAAAGGTTCTGAAACAAGAAAAAAATAAATAAATAAAATTTAAAAATTAAAAAAAAAGAGTAAAAAAATATATGTATTCAAAATGTTGGCTGGATAATTGTGAGCACTGACGAGCCGCTATGGCAGGAGCCTTCAAGTGTTTTCTGTGAATTGACCCATGTAATGTGGTCGCTGCTCTACTAGGAAGTGACCACTGAGATCTCCACGTTACAGGAAGAGGATTACATGTCACCTGACCCTCAGGGCACAGGGGCCACTGAGGCAGCCCCGCAAGGAAGCCATGTGTTCCGCATTATTCTCTCCTACCTGCAGTGCATCTGCTGAGGGGTGAGACAGGAACACGGTGTTACATGTGGGAAGGTCTCAGCCTCAACGCTCGGCCTGAGAAACAAGGAAGGATGCGAGGCACAGAACAATGACAATCCAGAAAGTGCCGTGGTCCTGCCTCCTTTATAGTCCGTCAGTGCTGCTATAACAAAATGTCTGAGAATGGATAACTTATAGACATAGCCACTTACTATTAAATGTCAGCGATGAACTGCATGTAGGACAATGGCCCCAGGAGATGAGGTCACTGAGCAACATCATAGAGTGTGAGTACACTCTTTGGTGTTCACACAATGATGAAATTACATAGGTATTTCATAGGACATCGCTCTGTTGTTAAGTGTTGCATGATTGCAATGGAAATGAATTTCTCGGTGCTGAAGGTCTAGAACTCCAAGGCCAAACTATAATAGATTTAGTCTCCGATGAACCTGTCCTGTCTCTGTTTTCAAAATGGCACCATGTAGCTGTGTCCTTACATAGCAGAAGGAACTGAGAGGCAGAAGGGCCTTACCTAGTTCCTTCAAGCCTTGTTATAAGATCACTAATCCTATTCATGAGGGAGAAACCCTTGTGGCATTGTTACACCACAGATCTCACCTCTTGCTACTTTCGCTTTGGAGACTGAGATTCACCATGAATTTTAGAGGAAACACAGAGGATCAAGCCATAGCAATGTTCTTGAGCTATGGCGGAGGATCTAGTGTCTCAGACTAGCACTGTTCCACAAGAGTAGGGGCTCAGGAGGAATGCACTATGAGGAAGGGTGGACGTTTCTAAAATAGTCACTGCAAAAGTTGAACCCTAATACAGGGTCTTTGTTTCTTATTTAAAGACCATGGGCGATGAGAACTAGGGCTCTAAGCACCAAGTCAGAGTTAGAAATTTGTGAAGAAGGAAACCTGGTCTGGGATAGGGAGGGATAGAAATGGAGACAAGGGTGGGTGGGCCAGTCCCGATAGAGTCCTGGAACGGGAAGACCCCTGTCCTGGGTTTCCCAGTTGCCTTTGGCTATAACACAAGTGGGGAGCAGCTGGCTCCATCCCATCTAACTCTTTGCTGCACTGAAGGGAGACATCTGCTTGGTTCTTGATCATTTGGTGTGGGAAGCCTGGCTCGCTCTCTGGATGTAGACAGCGATTCTTGCTGGCTGGCAGGCTGGCTGGGGAAGCAAGGGCTTAGCTGTGTCCTCCTTGGATAGCGTGCCATCACCTAGTGGCTGCCCTCCTTGGGCACACTGCAGTGGCTGCACCCTGCACACAGGTGCTCGAGGCCGGGTGGGGGGCCGGGGGGCCTGGCTCACAGTGAGGCACCTCCAACTTGCTCACACTTGTTCAGGGTTGAAGCTTCCTGGCACAGGAAGACTGCACAGAGCCCTCTGAGACAGCTGTGCCCAGACAGGAGCCAAGGGACGTGGCAGGGAGGCGGGGAGCTGGGGAGGTGTCATTCCAGGCTGAGTCACTGGGATCCTGGGGGTGGGCAACAGGCTTGCCATGCATGAATGTGGTTCCTGGCGTTTACATCCTGCTGCAGGTGAGGAACCCACAAATGACCACACAGCCCCCTGATACCAGTAGTCTCTGGTCCTGGGCAGAGTCTTTTTGTCTGGGGACACACTTAAGAGCAGAACCCTGATAACTAACATCCTCTGGGGCAGGCCCTGCCCACTGCTTCTCTCCTTCTACTATCTTCTAGAAGACAGCAGTCACCTTAACATCTTGCCAGGCCTCTTTTCAATTCTTCACAAGAAAAAGTGCTTGGGTCTCTGGACTTGTCCTCAGCAGAATGACAAGGAAGGGAATGTTTATCTTTCTTTGCTGTGTGTCCATCCTATCCTCCCTCCTGCTTTCGGATCTGGCAGTGACAGCCGGTTCTTAGCTTCCCGTTTAGGTATTCCATACCCTGTATGAAGGTGTATACTCAAGGAGGATTGGAATTTTCCATGAACCTTAGAAGATTCAAAAGTTCAGCTAGCTTGATAAAAATCCAGGATAAATTAGCTTAAGTGAAAGAGCATTTATTGGCTCATGTGAGAGTTTAGGGGTGGTTGAATCTAGGGCCTTAAACAACATCGTCTGGGTTTTCCTTCTCCTGGTATTTTGCTCTACTTGCTGCCAGGTATAGGCATCATTATTGTAAATGTGGATTGAATTTTTCCATGAAGCCAAAGAAAATGACTATGCTAGACTCCAGGCTTACATGGTTCCCACTCGACAACCTTATTTAAAAGAGGACTTCTTTTCCAAATTTTTAAGGAAGATTCTGATTGGCTCTACTTGGAGCACATGCCCAGCCCCCAATCTCTTGCTGCACCTATGGAGATGACTGACTGCATGGCCAGACCTGGCCTAAGTCCCAGGCGATGTCTGGAATGGAGGACAGGAAGATTTCGTTGTAAAAAGGCAAGAATAGGATGGGAAAAGGTATTCAGGAAGCAATGTAACAGCTCCCACAGTCTATCATGAGGGAACTTACAGTCTGTGACACCAGGACAGAGAGAGATTAAGGACAAAGGCCTCTTCTTATTTGCTCCACTAGCATGACAGGTAGATCCTGGCTTTTCAGCAGACTCTCACTTCCAAGACTTGCACTCCTTCTAGGTTTCTTCTGCACTTTGATGCTCTGTGTGCTCCTTGGGGCCACCTTTGCTCCTCTACAGCCTCAGCCTTCTTGTCTCCATGGTAGGGCCCTGCCACCCCGACATCTTCCTGGACATCATTCCTATGGTGCCAAGAAGTTGCCAAGTCATGCTGAGTCAGGCAGGGACAGAACCAAGCCTAGCGCTGGCTTTAAGGAGACAGGGCCTTCTATGGCCATGCGAGGCCTGATATTTGTATGTTATGCTCAAGGTCAGAAGAGGCCCTCGCCTCCATCTCCTAGAAAATAAGTTCCAGATCCTGAAATAGTCCTTCCAAAGCAGATCGCTTCGTCAACCTCACATTATGTCTGAGTTAAAAGGAAATGGATGAATCACTTGCTCTAACCACTCAGCTAAAGTTTGAATGTCTCCATCATGTCTTGGCAGGTGGCTGTCCTTCCTCAGCTGGGCCACATTTAGAATGTCTCCTTTCTTAGAAAACTCTAACTGTTGGCAATTTCTGCTCTTGCTTTTCTCTTTCATCACAGGCCTTGTAGACAACACATAGGACAAAGATGCTGATTTGAGAGGTCTGGGAGGCCTTAGGGTAGCTTCTTCTGGATGGTATGACATGTCTGCCAGGCAGATGCTGGGCAGACATGAGCTCCCAGTCTTTACAAAGACTCATGTAGTTCACACATGGTGAGGGCTGTGGCGTGGGGGTCAACACAGCTTCTGGGCCAGACTCCAGGACCCTGTGGTCTTCTCCCTTCAGGACAGGGCTAACCTGCTTCATTGATTTAGAAATGCTGCACATTTCCTGAGTTGCTGTAACTAATACCCTGGCTCCTTAACTATAAAATCTCATGCCTGGGCCCTTTACCTACAGAATGTGGCAGCAGACAGCCTATTGTAATTAGGTGTGAATGTAGAGTGGGCAGCTCATAGCCAGACTCCTCTTCCCAAAATGGGGCACAGAGCCACTATGACATTCTCTACCTTTACTATGAGGAAAAGATTTTGGGTCAGAAAGGCAAAGGAGAGAACTACTTGCCAAAAAAATATCTCCCATCTTTATTATATCTACTTTCTTCTCTTCTAAAGCTAGCAGACTGAAGTATTAGGTTTAAAGCATCTCTCTATCTCTGTCCTTATCTCCTTTTCTCTGTCCCTATTTCTTAACATTCCCTTCCTCTGGGTTTACAGAGCTTCATAATACACAGCTGGATGTTCCCCAAAAGCAAACCTTATCCTGGCCTCTAAGGGGTTTGTGCCCTAATAGAAAGAAAGAGTAATGCTATATAATCCTACATAACTGTGACCAGATAAGAATAGACTTTGGAAAAGGACAGAAGAGAAGATCAGAAATTGTGTAGAAAAGAAGGACTAGAAAATGAGAAGGCTTTTTCTCCAACAATTCCTTGGATTCATGGGTAAGATGGGGTGGTATTAACCACTGAGAGGTCTAGTCCAGTTCCCCTTCCTTCTTTGATAGAGCTCCATCTTTTCTGGTGTTTGCACAAAGCTTCTTTCTTCTGTACCCACCAGAAGACTGAGATGGTATTGGCTTTGGTTGGCCTGGGAATTAAGGGCTCCACTTTGCTAATTTGATTTACCATGTTCAAAAGCAGAGCCCTAGGTTAACTTTGCTGTTAAGAAAAAAAAAAAAAAAAGATACAGCAATACCCACTGGGCATGGTGGCATGTGCCATAATCTCAGTGCTTAGGAGGCTAAAAACAAAATGATCACTATGAGTCCAATCTGTGTAGTACCATACTAAAATACATAAAGATAAAATAAAATAAAATAATTACTGAAAGGGTGGATTCCAGGGCCTTTGGGAATGCTGTCCATGATACTGCTTTTTCCTTGGAACTGTATTCTGGTAACTTGATGTCTTAGTTACTTTTTTGCTCATTGCTGGGACAAATACCCGACACTCAAAATGAAGGAAGGAAAGGTTTATTTAGCTCACAGTTCATGGAGGTTTCAGTCCATATTTGGCTGGCCCAAGGCTGAGTGGAGCAGGGTAGAGAGTATCCAGTTCATGGCGGCAGAACAGCAGCAAAATGGTGACAGAGGCAGCTAACCAAACAGGGCAGCAGAGCAGCAGCACAAGCTCGAGTCTGTCTCTCTGCCTCTCTTTATATTACATCCAGGCTCTCCACCTTAGCCTCCACCTTAGGCTACACCCATAATCCCAGAAGTACTGAGACCTATAATCCCATCAGTACTAAAACCCATAATCCCAGGGATCATGGATCAAGTCTCAAACTCTAGAAGTCCCCGCCCAATGACTACATGAGGCTTTGGGGGGACAACTAGACATAAACCATAACACTTGACCACACCGTGGCTCTTGATTCTCTGGAGAAGTCTGAGCATTATGACCTAGGCACAAGAATAGAAAGAAATACCAGCACAAAGGAGGATTTAGGGGTGGGAGAGTTCCATGAAAACAAAATTCAGGGGCCAGTTGCTATCGACTTACAAAGGGAAATCTGCAATAGCAGTGTCTTCTGTAAGAGTAGAACAGAAGACAAAGGGGCAATGCCTGACCTCAGCCCAGTATAGGACGGTCCTTCATTAATGTATTTGAGTTGTTATTAGGAGCCAATCAATAAGTGTTTTGTAGATAGTTCTTGGGTATCAAGCATTTCATCCAATGGGCTAAAAAAGTACAAAATTTGCCTCATTAATTAAGAAAACAGAGCTAGGATCTTGCCTTTAGTCTCGCTCATTTGCTTCTGCCTAAAGTCATTGCCTCCTCTTGCTTTAGTCAATGTCCCATATTCTTGGAGGTGACTCAGATCTCGTATTTTCCACATATAAAGATGCCTGGGTGCAGTGGAACACTATTTAGCCAACCTACTTTTAAAGATCCAGCTAAGTGGCCCAGTCTCCTGTGCAGGCCCCATCAGCCCTCCCAGGCTGAAGGTCCTCTTCTTCCTCTTGACTCAGCCTCCACAAGTCACTACCTGAAAATGTCCTTTCTCCATTCATCCTCCCTTTCCATTGCAAGTACTCAGTGCCTGTGTACTTCAAAAACATTCCCACTCACAGTACATTTGCTAATTTCACACCCAGCAAGAGCAATTCTTCCCTTCTGGATTTCTTCTTTTTTGAATGAACCAGTGCCTTCCTGTGGCCTTCTCATCTCATGGCGAGGGGTCACATGCTCTGCTCCCTTGGAGATGCCACATACATCCTCACTTTTTTTTTTAAAATCAGGTGGGCTAGCAAAACACTGTAGTAAACTGTGTGTGTGTATCTCAGTGACAGAATACATTATGATGCCTTAAAAGACAAGGATCTTAGAGTCTAGTACACGTGCTTCAGATGCTTTTTACTTAGGGCTCTGTTTTTAATAGAAGTGTGATCTTGAAGAAGCCACTTGACTTCTCTAAACCTCACTTTCCCTAGTTGTAGAGAAGGCTCAGACTGTGCTTCCTTTCACCTCTGTGAGCTTGCATACACCATGTCTTGGGCTTCACTTCCCATCCACAATTTACTGGGAAAACGTTGCATTTTTCAGGCATCAGCTTAGATGTTCTACTTCTTATGAAGTCCTCAGCACTCGAAGAGTAGGTGTCGCTTCCATGTGCTTACTTAGTATATTGTCTCTGCCCCCTCGCAGCACTTAGCCTCTTAACTGCCTGCTTCTCTTGCTTTTTCTTCACACACTGAGAAACTGAAAACTCTATAAAGAGAGTTTTGGTAACTAGTATATTCCCTCTTTTGTCTTCCCCCTTTCACTTTGGACCCAAGGAAAGTGAAAAAGAAAAGTAAGCCACATTGGGTGAGGAACTCATGATTCTGAAATTGCAAAGAAGTGCTAGTATCTCACTGAGTGCTTATTAGCTTGCATTACAGCAATTTGTTCATCAAATCACTGGCTCCACCCCAGCATGGCACTAGGCACTGTGCAGCAATTTGTTCTGATACAGAAATTGTGTGATTGGTCTTCTGATCTGATGCTAAAGCCCAATAGTTTCCATTTTCATGAGATTTATGGCCAGTTTTGTATATGTGGTTATCCAAATATCCAAGAGAATTAATTTTCCTCAGGAATTCTCATCAGTGAGAGCAATCCCACTTTGTTTGGCACCCGTAGTTGTAAATATCTTCTTTTACAAACTCAGTGACATGTAAATTTGTCCTAACAATCTAGGCACTTTATCATAAATAGAGCAATAATCGCTATGGTGCTACCCTCCATTTCTTTCAGACGTCTCTTGTGGAATGGCATTTATTGCACATGATGGTTTAGAGAGAAAGCTCTGGGGTCAGATGGCCCAGGTTTCAACCCCACCCCTGTTATGCCCTAACTGTGTGGTGCTGAGGAAGGTCATTTCGTCCTCTGTGCCTCAATTTCCTAGCCCATAGAATGCAATCATATCGTTTGCATTAGAGGATTACTGTGCGAGTTAAATGAGCTAACATGTAAAGCCTTATAGCAGTGCCTAGCCGCTGATGTGAATACTCTGTAAATTCTGACTGTTATAATTTGCTAAAGATGAGTCAAACCTAAGAAGAGTGTTTGGATAAGATTACCTTCAGGGCCCGGCGGGATGGCTCAGTGGTCTAAAGCGCCTGCTTGGGAAAGCTTGGGCGGCTTCAGGGACCGCGGTTTGATCCCTGGCACCACATGCTGCGCCAGCCCTGCCCTCGGGGCGGGCTGAGCCGGCCATAAAAATGACTGAATAAACAAAGGTTCAGAAACAAGAAAAAATAAATTAAAAAAAAAAAAAAAAAAAGATTACCTTCAAATTTCCTGCCAATCCTGAAGTCCCGTGTCTCGACAATTCTTCCAGTTCCACAACATTCTTATTCAGTAGGGAGGGGGCAGCATTATCCACATTTTACAAACAGTGGAATTGAGCTATAGAGCAGCAATATGTCCAGTCAATGAGTGGCAGTGCAGTAGGGCTCAAGCTTGTAGGGTTTAGTACAGTACTAGGACCCCACTGAGGGGGAAGTGACATTGTGTATATAAAAGTGAGTTAGATATTCCTTTAAGCTTGAGAGCAGTGACTCCCTGAGGCCCTTTCTCGGCTGAGGTTCTCTATGTGTGCAACAAGGTCACTGCTGTCTCTCTTCCTGAGATGATCTTGGACTCTGTCTTCCCAGGTAGTTTTCAAATTAGCTTTCAGAAAAGCTACCTTGTGGGGTGGGATGAAGTACTAGGTAGTCACAGTCCTCTTGGTCCTGCAATTCCTACCTCCATCCCCGTGTGCTGAGTGTACCCCTTCCCCAGCTGGCTGCAGGCCCTGAGTCCTTGGGGGATTCCCTCTACAGTGCTAGGGCCTTAAAATTCCTGGCAAGCTCACAACTGTGAAAACATTCTGCTCCCAACTACAGCCCCCAGATACCAGTCCAAACAACTAAATTCTTCACCCACAATAAACTTATTTTGCTACTGTGGGCAAAGGATCCTCAGAAACTCCTTCCCTTTCCCTCACTCTTCCTACTGTGTGATCCGCAGGGAAGACTGTCCTCTTCAGGACCTGGGCTGTGTGATGGCAGCCCCCAGATCTGTGGGTGCAGGGAGTGTGCCTGTGCCTGAACCAAGACTGTTCAAGAGAACTTGAGATGCTTTTCTTTTCTGTCCACTAGGGGGATGCTTGTAGAGATATGAAAAAAAACAGAGGCTTAAAAAAATATGCTGCTGAAATTTCAGCAAGAGAGGAAAAGAGAGAGCGCATGAGAGAGAGAGAGAGAGAGAGAGAGAGAGCTCCAGACTTCCCATCTCGCTCACGTCAGAGGCAGGAACCGACTGTGCTAAAGCTGTTGGCTCAACACGTAGAGACAGACAGGAGCAGACCCGGAGAGAGGGAGCGAGGAGGGGGGTCTTTCCTGACCCAAGGAATTACCACTAGTGGAGTAAAGCCACCTGACTTTTTTATCTTATTTTGGTTGTCTCTTCTTTCTCCTTCCACTCGCAGCCCTGCTGTGGAGCCTCCTCTCAGGAAAGGAGGAAGGGAAAAGAGGGAGAGCAGTGGGCTCTTAGCAGAGAGCGTCAGCTGGCTCCAGCCCTAAAAGACAAGAATTCTCTTCGCAGGCATCTCCTGTTCCTCCTGGCTGCCTGCCCCCAGACCGGTAAGTCCAGAGCACTCTGCTCCTTCCCTTCCTTGCTAGCGTATTTCAGCACCAAGGAGAGCGATGAGATGCGTTTTGGTTCCTGTGTGTCTGTATGTTCCTGCAAGGCGTTTGGCACTGAGGTGGTATCTCTCTCTGCTGCCAGGAGAGCTGGGTTCTGCGTAGGAACAGAAAGGTGCCAAAGTATGTCTACTGAATGAAACAGGGATGTGGACCCTGGGCTTTGGGTGTGCGTGAATGCACTTGCGTGTGTACTGTTGCATAAGACAGGTGAGGGCTGAGCTCCGTCGCCGGCGGTTTCTGTGTGTCTCGGTGTGAGGCTGCTCTTTTCACATGTAGATGAGTGCTGGGAAATTAATCGTGCACCTTCTTTAACTCTTTCCCGACAGGCCCTCCATGGTGTGAAAGTGTTGTAAAGGAAGCCTGGGGTTTGAGAGTGAATGTAGAGTTAAAAGTTATGCTCTTCTGAGGGAGCCTGGAAGAGGTGATTTTTTAAATGTCAGTTTCTCCAGGATTCTCTGGGTTCTTGCTGTGGAGAGAGCCCAACCTGACCTTTTACTTTTTCTCTTGGTATGAATTCATGCCAAAGTGGTGGGTACAACAGGTTAGGTTCATGCTGGGGCAATTTGGGGGCTGAGTTCTCTCTGATTTGATGGCGGTGGGACAGTGCCTGTGTCTTGAGCCTGGCAAAGGTTGGCTACATTTGCAACGAGGCAAGAGGTACCCTTTCCACTTTTCTCTAATCCTTGGCTACATGTGTTTGGAAAGAGGACAAAAGTCTGTTCTGCCCTATTTTCTGGGGCTTCTGGCAATGAAAAACAGCTCAGAAGAAAGACTTGCCTCTGAGTGTCTGGAGAAGCAGGAATGAATTTAGACTGGCCCTTTGTTCAGGAGGATCGCTGCGAGGCTCTGCGCTCCTCCAGCACTGAGGCTCCACTAAGAGGGGCTCCGCACGGCTTCGTACTTCGGTGCTAATAAGTTTTGCATGGTTTCCTCTCTCTTGTCTCCTGTCCCTCTGAGTACGTTCAGTGGATTACTTGTATGACCGTTACTTTTTCCTTCGAGACACTATCTACCTTCCTCACCCATTCAGTCATACCCAAACCTACTTGGTGGGGAAATTCAACAAGTGGTGTTGGGGATTTTCTTCAAGTCATGTAAGCTGGTCTCCCAAGGGGGATTTTAAAGAGATGTGGCTTCTTGTAAGTTCAAGCCTTGCCTTGATTTGGCCTCCAGCTCTGTAGGGCTCTAGTTGTTTCACTTAAATATATTAAAGCAGGGAAGGTCCAGGCCGGTGTGATGGCGGTTGGTTGTTTTGAACTGAGCACCTTAAGTACCACCTCCAAGAGGAAGAAAAACTTCTCTGAGTCTGCTTGGGGGCCTTCTTTGGTGAGAGATATAGTTCTAAGTGAAGTAATGTTACTTTCTTTTTCACTATGCCTGCCACTAGCTCCAGAAATCCAAGTGTCTCAGAATGGCAGGTAGTAGGATGTAGTGCTGTCAGAAGTTGTAATGGGAGAGGGAAAAGATTGAAGTAGACAAATCCAGACAATCAGAAATCAACTCTGACTCATTCATATTTCAAATTCCTAAATATTCCTGTCCCTAAAATTCCTGTTTGGACAAGTGAGCAGAAGAATTCCTATATGGCATGTCCCTAGGGTTTTTTTTTTTTTTTTTTTTTTTTTTTTTTTTTTTTTTTTTTTTTTTTTTAAGAATCATGACCTTGCGGTGGACCCTGCCCAAAGCCACCATTTACTAGGGAAGTCACCATATTTAGTGGTCATTATCTCATTAATGACCCTAAATTCTCTCTGAAGTAAGTGCTCAGTGGCATTATTGGGTCCATTTTTTAAAAGGAGAGACATATCTGTTTAAAGTGTTAGGCCAGAGGGTAGCAAAAGCAAAAATAGAACTTCTGGTCTACTAATCTCATTGCTTGCAAAATGCAAAAATTCTCATGTGTGGGAGAGCTCCACAGCAGATAGACTTGTCACCAAAACCTTTCTGTTAGCTCCTGTGGAGCAATGGCTTCCTCTGGGAAATGAGTAGGCCCAATGACTCCAGGTACTGCTGGCCCGTAGGAGAATGGCAGAAGCCAACTGAGAGCTCTGTGCTTACTGTAAATAAAGAAGCCTGGGATGACAGCCACCAGGCTGAACTGGCATGACCTGATCACCACCCTCGGCCACTTCCAGAAATCCCAGCTGAAGGCATTCTTCTCAGAGAATGTTGCCAGAGATAATCATCTGTGGGTTCCTGTGTTTGATGACTGTTTCTCCTGTGAGCCTTCTCTGAAGCAGACTCAGTGCTCCCTTGTGGCTCAGAATGTGTGTGTGTTGGAGGGAGGAAGTGGCTAAGAAGCACAAGAGGGCCGGGTTCTACCACCCAGAAGAAGGGAACTGGCTGCAAACTCACCCCCCCCCCCCGGGCCATATGGAACTATGGAACTTTTACCCCTCTAGCAATCCTAGCTTCTTGTCTGGCCAGACTCCTGGAGAGAGTTCAGCTCTCCTTCAACAAGCAAAGGGTACTCTATTGGGTTGCCTCTGAGACCTTGGGTGGGGGGGCTTGTGGGGAAAGGCATGGGAAGGGGGAAGTCAGCACCGCTCTATTTGCCATGGCTGTGGACTGCTACCTCATACCTGGAAGATGGTAGACTTTGCATATAAAATATTAAATCTTTAGATTACTACTTTTTTTTTTTTTTTTTTACAATTGTATATACTCGCTGGGCCTCTCTCCAAACAAGATATACAAACTCCCCTTGCACTGCCTTCTGATACAACTCTCCTCTCCCAACTCCATTAAATTTTTAAGTATTTGATACAGGGTTTATAAGGCCCACAGGGCCACACTACATTGATTGGACTCATAGTGATCTCCTGGGTTCAGCCTACCAAGTGCTGGGATTACAGGAGTGCACCACCACACCCAGTCTCAATCACAGTCTCAGCATATCCCCGTAGTGGGGCTACTATGGCAAACTCCATTACATTTTTGACATCTACCATCATGCTGTACATCAGTGCATTGCACAACAGAAATGTAGGGCTGAGAATGTATTACACAGAGATGTGGATCTTCAAATTTTAGAACATTTTGGAGTTCTTAAGTTACTATTACTGGGTACACAGCAGAAAAGCTGAGGGAGAAATGAATTCTGTTTCTTAGTTCAAGGTCATGGTGTTAGAAAGCCCAGTGATCGCTTCCACTGCAGCTACAGAGACCTACAATCAAATCCAAACAGGAACTGTGAAAGGCACTCCAGGCTCCTGTCTGTGAGCGAACCTGAGTTACTTGATGATACAGTTCATAGTGACGATGGTGAAATTTGTATTAAAAACATGGAACTCAGTATTCAGGAGATTGGTCATGAGTCAGCCCATCTGGCTCCAGGAGAGAGAGCTGGGGAAAGAACACCAACGTGAACCTACTTAGTAGGAAAAGAGAAAAGAGTTCGCTGTGTTAGCTCTTATGCCTTGACATTCAGCTCCATCCACAAAGGTCATAGCTCATGAGACACATGGGTCACCATAGGTCTCACCAGGGATCTCTGTATCCAGCTTCTTCTTATCCTTGGTCTGTGTACTCAAGTAAGGAATGGTCTTTTCCATTTTTTAAAGATTTTTTTTAAAATTTATTTGTCTTAAACCTCATTTATTTGTTTATGTTATGGCTGGCTCAGCCCGCCCTGGGGTGGGGGTGCACAGCATGTGGTGCCAGGGATCGAGGAGCGGTCACAGCACTTGCCTTAAGTTTCCTCTGCAGGCGCTTTAGGCCACTGAGCCATCTCACTGGCCTGTTTTCCACTTTACCATTAAGAAGTAATGGACTTAGCAGAAGGTATTGATGACCTTGTTGAACAGACAGCTGTTTGAGAGTTGTGCTTGTGTGTGGTATCTGCACACACACACACACACACACCTACTATCCTGACATCTTGCCTGTGCAGTTCTCTGCCTTACATTCCATTTCTAGTTTAACAAGCACTAGATAGAGACGAGGCATTCAGTTTGAGCAGCGATTCTCACTTAACTCAATTAAGAAGTAAGAGCTTCTAGCAGATTGGCTGACAAATCAGTCTTTAGTGAACTTCAAATCTGCACCAGGAAAGTCATGGACCTGTTTACATGCTGGGTGAGTAGCCTTCTTCTCAACCTACCTCTACTCAGAGACATTTACTCTAGCTTCCACGGCTTTTTCAGTGCTGGAGATTCAACTCAGGCAAGGCCTTGTGTGTCCGAGACAAGTATTATACTACTGAGCAAATCTTCAGCCCACTAAAGCACTTGGCTCCAAGGCTTCACCCATTCTTGGGTTCACCTTCCCCTGAGCATGCATGGACCAGCTCTTTAATGAGAAGCTCTTGCGCCATCTCTCCTACTTGGGATCCTACAGAGAAGATCATGGGCTGCTAAGCCGTCAGATCATGGCAAATTAGAACACTGGCAAAGTGAGGAAATTTAGACAAACTAAAATCTAGGCAGAATATGGTATAGGATACAGAAGCTAAATAATGTCCAGAAAACTGATTGCAGGAGATAACTTGGCAGAAGTGCAGAGATACCTTCGCCTCATCTTGATTCTGAGCTATGTTAATAAAGATGAGATTCCCCTCCTAATTAGAGTTTCATCTTCTTAAAAGCAAGTCCAATGGGGAAGGAGAAACTGCAATAGAATTGTTTAAAAGCTATTTCTTACCATGTGTAAGACTCACTGCATCTTTATCTTGGAACATGACTGGGGGCTAGAACAATATTGATGATTTTTAACACTGTTAAGTAATGAGTATGTCAGTTGGCAAAACCAATTCAACAACCTTACTCTTTGCTTTCTCTTTTCTCTCCTTTTCATTTTATTTATCTCTTTGGTCATTTTTTTTTTAAAGAATATAGCTTAGTGCTTTTAAATACATTCACATCATTGTATAATCATCACCATTACCCATACTCAGAAATTTTCTTCTTCTTAAATGGAAACTCTGCACGGATTGGACAATGGATTCCCACTTCCTCTTTCCCCAAGCCTCTGCAAGACACCCTTAGGCTTGATGTCTATGAATCTGACTACTGTATGTAGCTTGTACTAGTGGAATCATCCAATATTTGTCCTCTTCTATGGCTTGCTTTATGTAACATTCTGTCTTTGGGGACCCTCCGTGTTGCAACATGTCCATGTTTCTTCACTTGTTATGGCTGCATCATAATCCATTGCGAGCCCCTACCACATTTCTTCATCCGGTGATCTGATGATTAACGCTGGGGTTGCTTCCCCTTCCTGAACTTTAATTCTGGCCACTGCGTTCCTCTCCAACCAAAAGGGAAGGAAGTCTCCCTGGTCATAGCTCGACAGAGCTAAAGTATTTCATTTTCCTATGTGGTCCAAGCAGCAGGCTTCCTGCTGCAAGCTGTTGAGGACACAGGGAGTGAGTGCAGCCTAAGTGGACTGTGTCTGTCTCCCTACTCAGGCCTTCATTGCTTCTGTCTTCAAGAGACACAATCTGAGTGAACTGGACTCCCACATTCTCCTCTATCTCCTCATCAGAGTCCCCTCCTCGTCTTATCTGAGAATCTGAGAAGGTGCCAGCCTCCCAGGCAGGCCTCTGGGTTATGGGCATCACTAGGTGAGAAGCCCAAAGGATAAAGGAGCTGGCAAGCTTGGTGCCTCTCACTGCAGGTTCAGCCCTGGCCTTTTAGGGACCCCTGACCTTAGAGCAGTGCACTGCTGAGCTCACCTCGGCCTGGCCCCTTTAATAATATCTCCTGCTCTGGTTCCAGATGACTGGATGAAAGGTTGCTATCCAGACTAGGAGGAATTTGCAGGTCTTTAATGAGGATGTGTTCCTGTCATGCTACATAGTACAGGAGAGAGAAAAGAGAAGTCTGCAGCACGGACCCCAGGACAGAGCCCTCCAGTATGGCAAGCGCAGCTTAGCAACATGCCTGGGCTGCAATTCCATCTTTGATTGTAGTCTGTCTAAAAATTCACATTTCTGGGCCATGACAGCCTGGATCTTTCTATTGCTCAGTGACCGTGCTGGCCAGCATTTCCTGAGTGCCAGAGCAAGTGCTTGGCACAGAGTGCCTTTAATAAATGTTTGCTGCTATTACTCTTAATAAGCACTTTAAATACCTTGTGTCATTTATTGGCCAAACATTATGACATGCACTATTATCCCCACTTTAGTAATGAGGAAACTGAGACATCAGGTGTAAGGTAACTTGCTCAACATTTTCTGGCTAAGAAGGAGTAGAACAGGGACTGAAACTCAACTTTCAACTCCTGCATTTTAATGATTGATTGATTGATTGGTTGATTGATTGATTGATTTTGAGGCAGAGTTTCACTCTGTAGTTCAGGCTGGCTTTGAACTCACTATGTAGCCCAGGCTGGCTTCAGACTCATAGAGATCTTCTTGTCTCAGCTTCCCTGGCACTGGCAATACATCCTTGTGCCACCACACCCACATTTATGCTATGCTCGTGTTATTTTTAATCATCCATTTAGCAATAAATGATGGTGCCCCTGTGAGTCATCCGAAGCATCTCTAGAGGATTTCACATTTTGCAGAGTCACTCATCTTTATACATGAACACATCGCAGCTCTGCATCATGACTACCTGTTTGGTAAAGGCCAGCGGAGCCCAGCTCGGGGTCTGGTACTACTGTAACAGGACAGGGCCCACAGGAACCTCCTGATCTGCTGTTGGCTCTGCTCCACCTATGTGCATGGCTTGTATACTTATTTCCCTGTTAGTGATAATAACAGAGGCACTCACCACGTGCTCGGCTCCAACTCTGTGGCTTGGTCTCCCTGGGTTCTCCCAGCAATGGGCAAATGCAGCTGTCGGAGTCGGGAGGCTGCTCTGTGAGGACCACTCTGCTGGCAGGGTACCCTGTGCCCCCATTTTGACCCCAGAACATCCCTGAAGACAGATTGGCAAGGAAACCCTCAACATTTTACAGCTGAGAAAGAGTAGGAAAAGCAAGAGCCTGGTCACACTAAACTGGCACTAACGTCTCTTCCCCAGGAAGACTAGAGAAGGAAGGCAGGGAGGCTGGCGCGGGGGTTTTTCAGCTTGCCTGAGGCCACACAGAGAGTCGGTGGTGGAGTCCTACCTCTTCGCTGCTCTTTTGCTTGGTCATAGTTATGCCCTCTGCCACCTGCGGTGACACAGATCCCAGATGTGCATAGATCCTGAAGCAGAAAGGCAGCAAAAACCAAGAGCTGAGAGTCATTACCAGAAACGCTGGCTTCGAAGCCCTGCTCTGCCAGGCACTGGCCGCACAACCTTGGGCAGTTACCTAACTTGGCTTGATCTGACATTTCTTGTCAAAAGCTCTACCTCCCCATGCCCTTTAAAAGTCCATGGAGAGAGTCACGCTATCTTTAAAGAGTTCTTAAGTGAACTAAATGAGGAACAAGTACACAGTGCCTAGGACAGTGCCTGGCACGGAACACATCCTCTGTGAACAACTGAGCCACCTGCTGTTCTGTGGGGGACTGGGGACTAGGTACAAACTGGGGTGCTTGGCATTTTAACAAGCGAACAATTATCTGGGTTGACCTGGATTTTACATGCTCCTGCAGTGCTAATGGGTTGGGCCCGCCCTTGTTTTACATCACTTTGATTTTAGGAGCATGTGTTGGGCTTTTTTTTTTTTTTTTTTTTGGTTTACTCCTTTAACACCAGGAGCCCTGCAGGTTGACATTTAAAAATATCTGAAAGATGCCTCTTGCTAATTAATTACCTCAAAATCATACCCCCTGAAATTAAGTGGAGCCTTAAGGAGACTAGGGGATTTGAACCCCATTCTGCACCCAGTCTGAGGCTGGGAGCCTGTGAGTTTTTCGATCCCTCTGTTCCCCTCCCTGCAGGTTCATCTGCCATTCTGAATTTTATTTATGAAACGTCTCCCTTTCCTTCATAATTATGTTTTCCATGAGAAGAACATCTAACAGCCACCTTCTGGCTGGGCTGGAGTAATTGTTTGAATTTTTTGACGGTGTGCAATTTCAAAGCCTTGAGTTTGTATAGATTACCTTGAATTTATCTCTGCAAGTACACAGAAAAACTGCCTGCCTCGTGCAGTAAAGCCTGCAGTCACTGAGCACCGGAATCCTCTGTTTATGTAAACGGATTTCTGTAAAACACTTACCTTAATAAGCCAGGTCTTGCCAGCCCGGCCTGTTTCAGGGCCTGATGTCCCTGAGAGTTTGTCAAGGCCAAGGTCAGCAGCAATGACCAGGCCAAGGGAGAGGTATGAGGAAGAAGTCAGCTGAAAGCTCCTGCCCCCTCTACCTCCTCCTGCCAGCTGGCCAGCTGTGTGCCAGTGGGAAGAGGACACAGGCAGGCAGAGGGAGGGCGGCACAAAGGCCAGAGAGCCATGTCTGCTGAGTGCAGGAGGCCAGGGTGGCCATCTGGGTAGAGGGACAGGGCCCTGGAGAGCAGATGTGAGCCTTGCAAATGGCTGTGTTGGAACGGGCAGAGGCCAGGGCCATCTATAAAGGCCGGGTCTCCTCGCGGTGACCCAGGCTGTGCCACTGGGAGGCGGAACTTATAAATGCAGCCGTAAAGCCTCTGTTCAGAGCCGTATATATTTATAGAGATATAAATGAAGTTTAATGCTGGTGAAACTCACTATAAAAGCCGAAGACTTCATCTGTGTCCCTACTTCAGAGCACATCTGCGTAGGGCTCGCTGCCTTTCTGGGTGCACACGCATCCGCGGACCAGCTGCCCTAGCAGCCGCTGGTGGGGGCTGGGGGACCGAGGTCCTCTGAGCACCACAGCGTCTAGTGAGGCGCCGGGCAAGGACATACTGCCTCCCTCATCTCTGAGGGCTTGTTAGAAGCAGCTAGCAAAAGGAGAAAAAGGCAAAAGCGCTGCCAAAATCAAGCGGCTTCCAACAGTCAGGAATCTGGCTTTGAATAAAACAATTTGTGGGAGGTTGGATTTTCGTCTGCCTCGGAAGCAGCCAGCGCCTGCTCCTCATAGCTCCGGATGGGTACCATTGAAAAGTCAGGCTTCCCGGGCCCGAGCCCTGAGCTTTCCTCTGGTCATGCCTCCCTCTGCCCACACTGGGCAGGCAAGAAACACTGTGTAGCACTGCCCAGTCGGCGCTAAGCCGGGCTCTGCCACCCACTGGCTGAGTGGCTCAGGAAAATCACTTGACTCCGCCAAGCCTCAGTATCCTGGTACGAGAAATGTGCGAAATAGTTCCCATCCTCTCAGAGTTCTATGTTACAGCAGACATCGTTCCGACGTGCAGGCTTGTAACAGCCCTTGGTAGCGCAAAGAGGGTCTTCAGTCAGCAGAATTCGCGCTCAGTGAGGATCTCTGTGGCAGAGCAGGCACGGCTGGAAGGTGGAGGTCAGGAGCCGTGCGCTCTTTGGCATAAAAGGAATGATTGAAAAATAGGATGTGCGTTAAAAAAAAATATTACAGGTCTGGGAAGATAGCTCGGTGGTCTAAGTACCTGCCTGGCAAGCACAGGCACAGGGGTTGGATTCACGACACCACAGGCCTTGCTGGCCCTGGAAACCTCAGGCATGCCATGCAGGCCACCAAGATTGAGTGTGGTGGTACAGGTTGGTAAACCTAGTGCGTGGGAGGTTGAGACAGGAGGCTCACTATCACTCCAAGCTGTGTAGTGAGACCCTGTGACAAATAAATAAATAAATTTTAAAAATTATTACAATAAGAGACACATTGTCCTTGATCTCTCTGCAAAATCCTTCTCACTTGGAGCACACTTTTCCAGCAGTCTGGCTACTTTCAGAAACAGCTCTGAAACCCTCCTTCATGAGTGTCTTTGCTCAGAGTGATCAAAAATACAGTGAATGCTGCTGGCAAGTGCCACGGGCATGTCAAAGCATCTCCGTGTGTCTTCATTCATATTACTTACTATATCTGACACTGTGGGCCCTGGCTCTTCCCCAAAGTCAAGATGACTATGAAAAGTAAATGTTTCGAATTGACTCAAGAACCCGCAGACAGCCGTGAGAGCACAACTAAAGACGCCCGGAACAGAGAATTTCTAGAACTGCTTTAAGTATGAGGGACAGGACAAATGTGTGCAAAAGAAAAGGAAGTATTTTGAGGGACATTCGCAACTACATGCCTTTTCCTATACATATTTTTTAAAATTAAGCACACTGCACTTTTCGGTCTTACCGTGTATGTTCTCCCCCTGAGCTGAGGAGGCCCCGTGAGGCCTGAGGTGAGCTGCAGGAGCAACGAGTCCTGCGGGCCGGCAATGGCCTAAGCCCTGATTTCTGCTTATATTGTCTGTAACTGTCCGTGGTGCTGCGAAAGTGTCAGGGCCCGTGGGCCAGAGCAGCAGCTCAGGGAAGAGAGTTCTTATCTCCATGGAGTGGTTCTTGCACTGGGGGCCTGTCTGTGTCCCTGGATCTGACTCCTTGGGAGGGAAGAGGCAGCTCATGGGGCACTGTCTCCCTGGGTATCAGTCTTTATGCAACTAAAGATCCCCTTCCAAACTTGACCCTTGAGAGGTCAGCGCATCGCACTGCAGGTGTGGGTTTCATCCTGGGTGGTCTGTATCTCAGAGAGGGGCTGTGTGGAATCTTCTGGAGGAGAGACGAGGGTGCTGCCAATTTGGATCCTGATAGGTGCTGAGTGGGGGGGGCACTATCAGTCAATCTCTTATTAAAAATGGTCTGAGGCACAGTGGCTGCATTATTAAAATGCAAAGTAAGGATGTGCTGAGCCCTCCCCCACCTCCCTTTTTCATTTGTATTTTATCAGCTTAATGTAGTGAGAATGAAAAGCTTAGGATAGCTATCCTCAGGGCAGGAAGGCAAGGGAAGAAGCCCTCCAGGGCACCCACACTGGCTTTCTTCGCAGCAGCTTCCTGCAGGGACCTCCCTGGTACCCCTAGCTGCTCCCTTTGTGAACCCACTTGACCCCCCCCTAACTCCACAATGTGGGGAAACTTGGGAAAGAGATCCAGCTCCTGCTCCTTGAGATGTGACCTTTTCATTCTAGGTTGTTAAGGTCAAATTTTGCTGGAGGGATTATTCATGGGTGGCAAAAACCTGCCGGAAAGGTTAAACAGCCTTTCTGCTGCTGAAGTTTAGCATCTCAGCAACCAGCCTGAGGGGGCTCTGGCGTGGCCAGGCAGGGTCTGTGGTGAGGTTCAGATCTCTTGGGTCCATAGATCACCAGATAAACCCAAACAGTCCTATGCCTCTGCTCAGTGGCTGGAAACTGCTAGCACTTATGGGATAAAAGCTGTTCTCAGGCAGAGATCTAAGTTCTTCCTGTGTAGAAGCAAATGGAATGGACACAATCGGTTTTTGAGTGAGATGCTATGACTATGCCCATTTTATTTTACTTTTATTTTTTTGACATTTAAAAATTTGTTAACAAGTAATAATTATATACACTTATGTAAAATACTGTTTTTCAATTGTGCATACAAATTACTGATCAAATCAGAGTAATCAAAATTTCTATTTCTTGTAACTAGTTTTTGTTTGGAGTATGTGTTTCCTCCTTCTAGTTATTCTTAACATATATAATTGGATAATAATAGTCATTGTGGTCTGTGGGAGAACACTAAAAATTACTACCTCAATCTTTAGCATTTTGGTACCTGTTATCAAACCCTCCCGCATGCCTTCATCCGTACTCACCTCTCCTCTTTCCTGTCATACATTCCAACCCGGAAATGGGCATCTGAGATGAACACACACTTCTCAGAGAAGGAAATTCAACAAGCCTATAAATACATGAAAAAATGCTCCACATTGCTAGCTACTCGTAAAATGCAAATCAAAACAACACTTAGATACCATCTCACCCCAGAAAGAATGGCTACCATGAAGAAATCAACCAACAACAAATGCTGGAGAGGCCGTGGGGAAAAGGGAACCCTTCTCCACTGCTGATGAGAATGCAGACCGGTGCAACCATTATGGAAAGCAGTGTAGAGGATCCTTAAAAACTAGAACTGGAAATTCCATTCAATCCAGGTATTCCCCTACTGGGAATTTTTCCAGAAGAACTGAAAACATCATTATAGTGGTATCTGTGCACCTATGTTTATAGCAGCACAATTTGTGATAGCCAAACCTTGGAAACAACCAAGAATGATTGAAAAATATGTGGTATTTTCATACAATGGCATATTACTCCACTATAAAGAATGATAAACTAGAAGACTTCATTTATAATTGGATGTATCTTGAATATATAGGCACAAGTGAAATAAACCAGACCTACATATTGTATAGTCTCCCTAATGTAGGAACTCAAAAGAAAAAGAAGGAAAAAAAAAGACTATGCCCATTTTACAGGTGGGAAAACTCAGGCACCATGTAAGTTTTTCTCTCAAGACACACACAGATGGCAGAGGTGAGGTTTGAATCTAGGTTGTCTGTTCTTACTGAGCATAATTTAGGAATCTTCCAAATTCCCTGTTGACTGCAAGAACTAAGTCCTCCCAAGCTTGGCTTGAATTACAAAGGGCAGGTCCAGAGCAGCCACCCCTCTGAGGTTCAGATTGTCCGCTCTATGCCCCCTCCCTGATGGCATCATTCTTTAGGTTTACAACAAAGCCCCACCTAACTTTCTGGATGAGGGAAGAACCCTGACCAAAAGCAGGTGAGCTTTCTAAAATGCTCTTTCCTTCCTCTTGTCTCACAAGGCAACGTCAGTTCTCATCTGCGGTCCCATCTACCTTGTGTCTTGTTGGGGAACCTCTGGGCTTCTGTTGCAACTACCCATTCACTTATGGCCACTTCTGAACCCTGCCGTGCCATCGTGCAGAATGTGAGTCCTGTAATGGGCCCTCATATGACAGGCCTAGCTGGGCAGGAGTGTGGGATTGTCTTAGTTACTCTTTACTTGTTGCTGGGACAAATACCTGACACTCAAAATGAAGGAAGGAGAGGTTTATTTAGCTCACAGTTACTGGAGGTTTCAGTCCATATTTGGCTGGCCCAAGGCTGAGTGGAACAGGGCAGAGAGCATCCAGTTCATGGTGGCAGAACAGCAACAAAATGGTGGCAGAGGCAGCCAACCAAACAGGGCAGCAGAGAGTAACAGCTTCAGTCTGCCTCTCTGTCTCTGTTTATATTACATCCAGTTTATGCACCTTAGGCTACACCCATAATTCCAGAATTACTTAAAATACATAATCCCAGGGATCATGGATCAAGTCTCAAACTCTAGATCAGTACTAAAACACATAATCCCAGTGACTCATGAGTTAAGTCTCAATCTATAGAAGTCCCTGCCCATGACTGCAACAGGCTTTAGGGGGACAACTAGACATAAACCATAACAGGGATTCAGAGGTTGCAAAGCCTGATTTGTTCCTGCTGGGGCTTTTCTTTCAGTTCACAGGCCATCAGGTGAGCCCTAGTGGCAGTGAGGGCCACCGCAAGAGTGAGGGAACAGCTGGAGGTCAGAGTTCTGCTCAGTAGCAGCCCAAGCATAGCCTTGCTCTGTAGCAAGCGATGCCAGAAGCTTCAGAGTGTTGGCAAAAGAGGAGGGTGGGCTGTTCAGTGCATCTGGGCTACCTACACAAATGCAGTGGCAACTGAGCCAAGAGGCAGAAGCATTCAGGGTGGAGCCTGGGGGTACAGATGGCTGGGGCACCTGGCTCAAGTGTGGTGAGAGGCTAATGTTTATCCCTTGGTGAGCAAGGATGCATTGTAGACACACATCACAGCCTAGATGAAGTGAGTCGGGGGTAGGCATTCATCCCAGGCTCAAACAGCTCATGCATGCAGGAAGAGGCAGAAGAGGCTCATGTTCTGGATCTGGTGAGCTCCAGCGTGGGTCCCAGCCTTGCCTCCTTGTGCCTCCTCACTGAGGTCATATAAGCCCTCTGAGCCTTCTTCTCCTAGTCTCTAACATGGGCATGATGATGTCTGTGAGAAATTCTGTGACAAATGGATAAGGCAAGCATACATAGGCTCCTGGCACTTGAAAAGTACTCCATAAATGTGGACTCCCTTCATAGAATTAACAATTCGGATGTTTGAAGTGCCTCTTCCATTTCATAATTCTATTACAATATCACACTAGACTCAGCCACTTGTGAAGGTGAGAAAAATGATGATTATTATTTACTCCCATTTTACAGATGGAGAATTACTATACAGTTCCAGTGACTTGTCCAACGTAGCACAGGTAACAAGTGACAGAATGGGCATTGCAACCCCATGACCTTGCATCTTATAGTTTAGCCCTATACAGTCCCACTTCACTGTGCTAGGATAGGATGGGCCATCAAAATCACAAGGTCCAGAAGACAGAATTTCCAGATGCCCAGAGGATAGGATCAGCTCTCCTGCACACTGTAGCATTTACAATATGGGACAAAGCATGGCTACCACTAAGAGGTTTTGATACCAGGCCTTTTGGGTCTTTCTGTGGTGGGTTGGGGCAGTTCCCCAGTAGACAGGTGCTAAATGCTATAGAGCTGAGCTTCCTGTGGACCAACAGCATGGGCTTTCTTGTCTGCCCCACCCAGAACCAGAGGAGTCCGAGTCACTCATCATAACCACTGCCCAGGGACTGGATTCCCCTCATTTCACCACTGGCTAGGGAACATGAAGTCAGAGTTCAGCAATGCACAGTAGCCTCCAGGGTCCCCACCACCAGAGGAGGCCACTTTAATAACCATATGTAAAACAGATCTCCCGGTATGTTCTTACTTTTTTATTTATCACATTTATCATCAGCCAAAGTGGCATATACTTATTTGATCTCTTCCTTATTATAAGGTTCCTTCCAGTTGAGCATCAGCTGTGAGAATTGGGCTTTATCTGTCTTATTGACAATTTGTTTCCTGGCCCAGAATACTGACCAATAAATACTGGCTGAGTAAGTGAGTGAATGAATGAATGAATGAATGTACAAGTCTTCAGCTAGGACTCTCCATTCCAAAAAGCTGCTACTAAAGACATGCTCTGAGTCCATGATTCGGTTAATGGTTCTGTGTGGAGTTGAATGGGATATGAATCCCTGCCTTTGAGGATCTCCAAATCTTGTGGGGGAAGAGAGAATGTTCCAATTGTAGTAGCTCCCTCCTAGCATGGAGGGTTGTCATGATTGAGGGGTATTTTCAAGGGGAACAGTACTATATAGGATGCATTTGATGAGATTATTTTATAATTACCCAAAGAGTCATATATGTGGAGTGCAGGAAATCTGTACATATATCCTGCATGAGTCCAACTGAAAACCTAGAGCCTATGACAAAGCCTCTCACAAGTCCAACTAGAGGCTTAGAGCCTACACCAGCAACGTCTCATGCAGGCTCACTTCATAGATCTGCACTGGAAAGGCCCAAGGGTCAGTTATGGAAGCTAGAAAATCTATGAAGTGGGATGAAGGATCTGTAGTAGCAGGCTGAAGGATCTGAACTGGAGCCAGGAAGCAATACACAAGGTAAGAACCAGAGCTCCCCCAAAAGTACCACAGCTATCCTCAGCCACAGTGAGGTTCTAAGCTCCTCCAGAAATGAGGAAAGCTGAGTTCCTATCAGGAAGACCAACAGGACAAGTTTCTACAGTGGGCTGAGCAGTTCATCATCTTCCCTTCTGGAGCCAGGAAACAATGCTCAAGGTGAGGACTACAGGTTTCTCATTGTGAACTGCAGCCATTCTCAGTGACAGTGAAGTCCCGAACTCTTCCTCTGACAAGAACAGAAGAGCCAGCATAACAAAGTCTTCTAAGACAGTGGCCCAAGAGAACTAGCAGCTTCCTACAGCTCCAACAGCTTTTCCTGAGCTTCCCTAACAATCTTTCGACTGCTTTTGCAGTTTTGCCTCTTATGTGGCTGGCAACAATCCTCAGGTGGGCCTCCTACACCTTGCACCACACTAGTACACTTCAGCTGGGTATAACAAATTGACCACCAGTTAGCAATCCAGTACAAGGGCTCACATCTGGGAAGCAGCTCTGCGAGGGGTAGGGGATTGGGAGGGAAGGGTGACTGAAGGATTTCACACTAAGCTCTCTGAGGGAGATGATATATGGGCTGTGTGTTGAGAATTCCCAGAGCTTTGTCAGCCAAAGAGGAGAGGAGCATTCTGGGTAGAAGAAATGATGTGTGCAAAAGCTCAGAGTCCATGGATGGAAGCATACTCAAAGTTAACTGAGCAATGTGATGTAGCACTGGGTTGCAGTGGGGGTGAGAATGATGGGAGAAAATGCTGAGAAAGGAAACTAGAATTTGGCCTTCCCTCTAGAAGACCTGGGGGGAGAATTACCAACTCCTTGGTGCACTTTCTGTGTGAATTCTTAAACTATGTTGTAGGATGTAAGTTTGTCACTATTTTCCACCGGACAATCAAAGGCGCAGCTTAACTGAAGTTTAGACACCATTGAGATATACAATAGCATCAATGACATCTTTCAATATAATGTCTTGAAGGTAGGGTCTTGAGAAAGTAGAGGGCCCTGCAGGGTCCTAAGTCACTCATCTTTGCTGAGGTGCTGGGAGACACAGTTCTGTCCTCGTTCAACAACGGGAGGCCAGTTCTCAGCCTCCTATGCTGGTTCCTCTAGTGAACTCCATGAAAACAACACCGCTGTGAGTGGCAACACTGAAGTTAAAGGCAAGATTGTTTAGCAAGAAACGGGTGGAGGGAGAAGAAAGTCTGAGACCAGAAACCTTGAATGCAGCTTCTGTTTCCTCTAACTGTGGTTTATTTCAGAAACTTGTCCATTCTGTTTATTCAACTCCTTCTTTTCTGGAAAGAGAATGTGGCAGGGAAGCTCCCGTGCCAGTGACTCCACTCCGGGGGGAAAATGCTACTCTATTGATTTTGTGTGTCAGCAGTTTAAATGGGGGTATTTATACTGAGGCCGAGCACCTAATAAAAATTTAAATTATCGTTTAAAAAAACTGGAAGGGAGGGGAAAAAAACTCATCAAGGAACAACCTTCTAAGCAGAGTAAAAGTCAACCACACACACACAATTTCAGGGCCTTGGGAATGGAGCCGGAAGATTAGGACGGTGACGTTGGCCAACATACACCCCAGCTTCTGTGTTTGTCCTTTTAGTTGCTTCTGTCACCAGTCCAGACAGCTCTCCAGGTTCAGCTGCTCTGACTTTGGACCCTGGCTTCATCACTTATGAGCTGTGTGCTTGGCATTTCTTTCTGGACCCTTTTCTTCCATTAGGTGAAGGACACAATGGTGTCTCAAAAGATACCACTCACACCAAGCTCTAGGACACAGTAGCCCACAGTAGGCACTCAGAGCATGTTTTTTCTTGCCTCCTCTTTCCCTGTACTGGAGCCTATGTTCAGCTTCTTCTTCCAAAGCCCCAAACCCATAGACCATTAAAATATGATTACAGTGTGCTGCTGTTTTACTTGAAAGGCTCTGAGCACTAAATCTCACCTGTGTATAAATGATTGATAAGGAATTAATAAGTGAGGTGGTAGCACTTATGGAAGGCAGGAAGAAAGAAATGAAGAAAGCTTTAATAGCAGAATGTCAGAAACCGGGACCTGGCCTCGGAGGGGCTATTTCACATGACGGGAGTTCTGCAGAGTCCCTTAAATCACACCCATTATAAAGCCAGATCTTGGGTTTCCTGTAAGGAAGACACTGGCAAGGTCGAGGAAGCAGGGGAGTCAGGCTCTTAATGGCAGCATCGGCAGACACCCCTCTTCTGTGTCTTAGCCTTGACTGCGACACTAACTGCGTCTTCTCCATAGGGTTTCAAGCAGGTCGCTTCAGGGGCCTCTTCTCTTATCCCTCCAACCCCATGCAGTTGCACCATTGTGGCCCTTGACCCGGCCTCACGCTAGCCATCTGCCACCTTGCTGCACTCCTGCCTCGCTTTGCCCAGCTTTGCTTCTCTCACCCACCACTGCCATTATTGCTTTACCAAAATCTCTGTGGGTTTCTGTAAGAAGAACAGAACTTCTTTTCCTGTGCTCATCTGGCAAAAATCCCCCTGAGTTTAACCCAACTGCTTACCCATGCATCTATGTATTCTGGAGAAAAACAGAAAGTGGTGCTCACTGCTGTCACTTTCAGATGTGGCCACAACTCCAGAAATCTCACCATGCTTTTCTAGTGAGTGGTCTTGCCACTCCACCATGCCTTATCCCCTTTCTGCAGGGAATGTGACCCTCCATCTGTAGTCTGCTATGGAGGGTGAGTTCACCTTGCATTCTATTTATTTTTTATTTTATTTTTTAACAGTACCAGGGTTTGAACTCAGAACATTGTGCTTGCCGGGCAAAAGCTTATTCTTCTGAGCTATCTCCCTGGCCTATCACCTTGTATTCTATAGACTGGCCCCCACTCCCATTCTTTCCTGACTCAACATCTCTAGTGTCCCTGTCTTCATCGTGGTCCTCTTCTCTGTTCTCAGTGCCACGGGCTGTTCCCGGCCAAGCCCAGCTCTGCTCATGTGCTTGGAATCTCACAATCTCACCCTTCCAAATGACTCAGTTTCTGCAGTGCCCACCTCTCCTCTCTTGGGTCTTCCATCTCTCTCTCACTACTATCTTCAATAAACATAAAGATAATCTCTGAAATCTCCCTTCAAAAAGTGAAAACTTTTCTTGGTTCTGATCTCCATCAAATTACCATATGATGTGTTAGCTCTTCTCTGCAGCAAAGCACATAGAAACGTTGTTGTTCTGGATTCATGCTTTCTGTCTTCAGGTAATCAGGCTTCCATTTCCCTACCTCCAAAGGGAGTGCACATGGCAAGGTGCACAGTGACTTCTTTGTTGCCATATCTCATGTTCATTTTTCTGTTTCTTTATACTTGGCGTCTTGGTATCATCAGGCAAAATGTTCCTTTCTGTAAAGCACTGTCTTTTCTTTGCTTTGGTGGTATGCTCTTCTCTGGCTTTCCTTCTATCTCAAAGGCAATAACTATGTTCTCTGTCTTCAGTGCCTAAAAATTAGAAGCTCTTGAAATTGACCGTGGGCCTCTTTGTCTTCCATATTCTTGCTCTGAGCTCAGGAGACTTCATTGGGCCAACACATTAGTGATGACCATTTCTGTGTTGTTAGTTCTGGCATCTCTCTGAACCCCAGCCTGGGGAATTCAGAAGACTCCCTGGCATCTCTACTTCAACGGTTAATTAAGCCTTCCCATTTAATATGACCCCAAATAAATAGACTTTTCCTTCTCAATAAAAGCTACCACATTGTCTCAACCAAATCTGCTCACTACTGTAACAGGGTTGGGCCTAAGATAGAGGCAGCTAAACATGAAACAAATAAAACACACACTGAGTGAAGAGCTAATTCAAGCCACATAAATAGCTAAGCCTAAAAATGAAAAGGTAAGTATAAGGAGAAGCATCAAAATTAAGTCGGGAGAGACAATAAGGACCTTTCCATCAGGAGGAAGGCACGTGAAGTTTGTTGACCTGTTCCTCCCTAACCTCCAGGCTGGACTTGGAAAAATACACAAGTGCAGAGTAAACTGGTTTCCTGCCCTCTGAAGTCAGTAACTAATACTCGTTAGATCCTAAGCCCACAAAGCTATCTGCTTAAATCAAGTCCCCAAGTTCTGCCTGCAATAGAAGGCCAAAACAAAGAAAGGACATTAACAATTCCACTTCCGGAATCCCCTTAGTGATGAGGGTGATAGCACCATGAGAATTTTTCTTTCAGTTATTTCTAATAAAAGTTCTCTTAGCTTTCTCCTTTCATGTACAACTTTATTCAGCTTTATGAGACAAAGAGCTCATGTGCGTACAAATGAGCTATTTTGCTACGACCCTTGGTTCCCACTTGGGCAAATTGCAAAAGCTCCCAAATGTTGCCTCTGATTCCACTTTTCCCCTGAAACCAATCTATAACTAAAATTAAAGTGATCTATTAAAAATGTAAGTCAGATCACACCATATTGCCCTCTTCTTTTTAGTTCTCATATTGAAAATCATCCTGACCAATGAAATCCTACCCAACCCTACTTCTACCTACCTCTTTGACCCATCTTATATTTCTCTTAGCCCATTCGCTCTGTTCCACTTCTCATGGAGGAAGATACCAATCTATAGCATCTGAAGACCATCACAGTATCTGTTTTCTATAGTTTGGAGAATCTTAGGAATCATCTATTTCAGTTTCCTCATTTTATAGACTGGGAGATGGATCCCAGCCTGGGGAATTCTCACAGCCAATCAGGTCTCTTTCCACTGGAATGTGTAGACTCCCTGCCTTCTGAATGGCCTGTCACTGTCTCCTTTCATAAACTTCAGTGTCCTTTGCCTTAGTGACCTAGCTCTGGGGTTGGGTTCCTCTTCTGTTGTGATTTTAAGCGGGGTCCACTTGATGTACTGTATGTGTTATTGTATAAATTTCAGTCCTTGTAAATTACTGAGGAGAAATCTGGCATTTTGACAAAGGTCGCACAAGTCCAAAGTTCCAGAGCAATGTACAACCCCTGAGAAGAAGAGTCATCATTTCTTTTTGTCCCTACATGAACTGCTACATAAACAATAAGTTTCAACTTTCACAGGAATTCCCATGTCATTGCTTGGGCGAGGCCCCTGGGGAAGCCTGGCGGCCTCAGTGAGGGCTTAGGCTGAAAGGATCTTCACTGTGGTCTAGTGCTCCTCTGTGGCCTCCTCTGGCCTTTGTTTTAACTAGGCTGTCACTCCTTGCATGCCCCGCTGGGTCTCATTCTGGCTGAGCTCCCTAGCCCTGCCCACTTCCACCTTTCTGTTGATTTACCTGTAGTCAAGGATTATTTGTGTGTCGGATTGACTTCACTGAAAAATAAATATTGCTTTGGAGGGTTTTATATCATGCTATCATATAAATTATTTTGCAAAGTAACAACTTTTTAAAAAATATCTAGCCTTTGGGATAATTTGGGATCACATTTTTTTTTCTGCTTTTCACTTTATATTTTATTTTATTGGCCTGCCATGGAGTCTTAAGATTCTATACCTCAATGCAGATATTTCCTGGGTACTTGCTACTTGCCATCAACACAATGACGCTCAGTCATAGCATATTCTGCGTGTACATGTACTTTTTCCAACTGCACACAACAAGGATGGGGTATCCTTGGCGAAAACTCTCTGAACTTCACCTTCTGACCCGTATTTGACTACGTACTCTTTAGAAGATGGAGGAGAGAAGTTTGTGTGCAATTTAACTTTCATATTGAACTCCCTGGGACCAAACTGTTCAGAGATTCTCCAAAACATATAATTTTTTAACTTAAAAAATATGAAACAGCACAACTAGACTTTATCCTCATCTCCATAACCTCCAACGGTGATTTTAGTATTCTGTTTCCTGGCCTCTTCTAAGCCTTGGCTTGCTACATTATAGAAATGACATTGGATCTTCTGTGAGGCAAAGATCTGTAGGCTGCTGCTGGTTTGGCCTTTGATTCCTTTTTTTTGGGGGGGGGGGGGTCCCTGCTAATTGAACTCAGGATCTTGTGCTTGCCAGACACTTACACCGCTGACCTATCTCCCCAGCCCTGGCCTTTGATTCTTACCTGGGCAATACTTGAAATTTCCTTGATGATTGTTGTTTTAACATACATAGCAGTACTCATTCTTATATGTACTTGTATCATGTTTGCTATCACTTAAAGAATCAATTTCTGCTTCATTTATTTGCCTGTTCTGAGAAAGAAGTAATGGAATCCTCAAGATGGTTCCTAAACACTTGAAGCTCCTTGTCTCCATTGCATTGCTTGTGTATTTGGCCCCTCAGGAGTTCTCTCCTCAAGCCACTTCCATTTCAAAGACACGTTGTTGAAGAAACAACTCGGGCTCAAGGACCTGTCCTAGGTTCTGAATTTCCTACAGCAATAAAGGGTTCTGAGCTTGTGAACCATGCATTCTGTGGGAGACAGCTGACAAATCCATCACCGAACTCTGTTGACTCTACCTCTTTAGTGCCTCTTATGTCTGCTCACTTTCTCTTCCTCCCCTCTTCTTTCTCTTCTCTTTCTCCTTCTTCTCCTCCTTCTCCTTTTCCTCCTTCTTTTTGTTGGTACTGTGAATTGAGCTCAGGCACCTGCTCTTGCCAGGCAGGCGCTTTGACTGCTGAGCTGTATCCCCAGCCCATGCTTGTCCATTTCACTCCACCTCCAACCTAAACTTTATTCAAGCTATCCCCATGTTTACCCCATTACTATGAAAACGAATCCCTTCTTGTCTTCCACACATTCTTTTTGCTGTCGCCATCTCCCTCCCCCTTCGTTTCCTCCTCATTCTTCTCTTTCCTCTTCCTCTTCTTGTTCACTTTGATTTTTTTAACTTTTATTTGAAATGAATATTTTCTGCAATTATTATTAATGAAGAAACAGATGTGGGCTGAGCTACCGTGGGCTGTGGTCAGTGTGGATGTTGAACTTGATGCGTGTTGTGAAACCACAGTGGTTTCGGTTGTAGACTGTGATATGATTTGGTTGGATTTGTTGAGACCCCTGCTTCTGCCACTTCAGATTTGCCATTCAGCTGCTGTGGGCTTTGTGGTGGTGACTTCATGTTACTTCATACTGAAGGAATGGAAGCTACTGATGGCTTCAAGTTCGAAGACTCGTTTGTGTGGCTGGAAGGCCTGTGATGGATGCTTTAGTTAAGAGACTGCAAAGTGTAGGCTCAGGTTGTCAACAGATCCAGTGTCAGGCAAGGGCTGGCTTTGCTCTGTATAGACCATGTTGTTTCATGGTGTCTTCAGCAGCTGAAGGGGACCTGTTGCCATCCTTTACTGTTTTGGTGGTGATTTCATCAGTAGCACATTTGGTCTTACTATTTTCCTGCTTAAAATCTTTACGTACTTCCCAATAACCTTAAAACATTAGCAAAAGTCCTCAGTGAGATCCTGTCTTACCTGGCTCCTGTGTTTCTCTATGTCTTAGTTACTTTTTACTCATTGCTGGGACAAATACTCAACACTCAAAATGAAGGAAGGAAAGGTTTATCTAGCTCACAGTTACTGGAGGTTTCACTTCATATTTGACCAGCTCCAAAGCTGAGTGGCACATGGCAGAGAGCAGCAGTTCATGGCAGCAGAACAGCAACAATGGCAACGGAGGCAACGGAACAACCAGGGGAGCAGAGAGCAACAGCCTAGTCTGTCTCTCTGTCTCTCTTTAAATTACATCAGGCTCTCTGCTTTAGCCTATCCAACTCAGGCCACACCTATAATACCCAGCAGTACTCAGACCCATAATTTCATCAGTACTAAAACACATAATCCCAGTGGATCATCAGGCAAGTCTCAAACTCTAGAGGTCCCTGTCCCATGATTGCATGAGACTTTGGGCGGATGACTAGACATAAACCATAACACTCTAGTTTTGTTCTCCCTTGCTCTCTGGGATCCAACCACACTTGGCTCCTTCAAGAATTCTCCAAAGCCCTTCAGGTTCAGTTCCATCCTGTGTTCCTCCCTTTGTGCCTTTCGCTCCCTCTGTGCTCACTCTTCCTACCCTTCTCTCTGGCAATGCGGATCTCCTGCGCTGTAGGAGACGGTCATGGTATCTAAGATGCCCATTTTCATCGGCAGACCTCAGCTTGGATCCCCTTTCTCCAGAAAGCTATCTCTGCTTCTCTAGACCTGGCAACCACCCTACCAGGTCAAGCAATGAAATGTCAGCAGGATATCAGAGATACTCCCATGTATCTCTTTCTGACTACAAACCTTTCCCTTCACAGAGACCCAGACACTCTGCTTTCCTAAATTCATGCTAATGGCATCTTCACTTCTGAGGATTTAGAATTCATCAATTTAGAAATACATACAGTTTATAAGACTGGGTGTGGTGGTGTAACCCTGTAGTCCCAGTGCTTAGTAGGCTGATGATGAGAGGATCGCTCTGAGTCTGATCTGTATAGTGAGACCCTGTGGTCTGTATATAAATATATACAGCTTACATATGTAATAATAATTTTATCCACTTTGATAAAATATTAACAATACAATAAATTCCACATACATATCAGCTTCATTTGCAAATTTATCAGTGTAGAAGCATGCTTGCAAGCCATATGCATATGAGATTCCTGAATTATTGACTCTATTTCTCAATGTACTCTAAGCTCTGGAAGAGCAAGGGTGGTGTCTCTGTGGCTCACCTTTCTATCCTCAAGGGTCTTTTCATTCCTCAGCACATAGTAAGTCTACAAAAAAAATTCAGAGACCCAGTGAAGGGAATGATGCCAAGGTAGACTCTAGACAAAGCCTGAGCTATTGGGAAGGACTAGATGGCCACCCCTGTGCAGAAAGAGGTGCGAAGTGGGGTGAGGAGACCCAGCGTGCATGCGGAACATGTTCAGATTCAGCTATCACTTTCCTCCCCAACACCTTGAATAAGAAAGGTGACTGAGAAAAGTACGCAGGCAATGGTTATGTCTATTTTCATGTCTATTTATTTATGTATCTAACTGCTCGTTTGTCTATCTCTGTCCACCCAACCATAAGATATACAAATAGAGAGCTACTCAAATGTCCTGGAGAAATAGAGCATCACAGAGAAACAGTGTGGGAACAGTGGTCAATCTCCCAGGCACTCATAAGGCCTGGCCCTCAGTTCTGACCTACAGGAAGAACCCTGGCGCTGTCAGCAACCCTCATGGGAGATGGTAGGAAAATACACCATCCACGGGAGAGAAAAACCATGGCAGGATCCTCGAAACACATGAATTATTCACAGTTCAAAGGAGGAAAGGGGAATGCGAGGAAGGAATGCCCAGGGAGCAACCAGCATAGAAAGGAAGTTCTCCATGCTCAGGAGTGGCCAGGAAGAGGAGAGCGATGCAGACCAAGCAGCCTCAGGACAGGATTCCACTTGGGAAGCAGAGGTCGGACAGCCAACTGGCCCTGTGCAATGATGTGAGGACACCAGGTGGGGCTGAGGGAGTTTTGCAGCCCTGGTGTGGGTATACAGAGGACAAGCCCTTACATCTGAAAGCCATTATAGCTAGAGTAGCAGTCCTGCGGCTCATGACTGCGTTTAAAAATAAATCCTGCTGCCAGGCTCGCTGCTGTCCTGGGATTGCAAGAGAAGAAAAGCACGTGGACTGGTAGGCAGAGGTGGGGTGGGTGCAGGGGCTGGCACAGTTGAAAGGGGCTCAGAGAGTTCTGGAGGGAGGAGGCAAGCGCCCTGCTAGGAAGTATTGATCTATGGCATGGCTGTGTTTGGTAGCGTGAGGAACAGAGAGAAGAAAGAGGCTGATTCTCAGCATCAAAGAGATGGGTCGAGTTGTGCTAAGCTGAGAGGTGACCCGTGGTGGGTAAGATGTAGGGGCAGCAGAGGGAAGATGGGGAACCCAGACCCCAGGTGTGAGCACACAAGACAGGAGCCCGAGGGGCCACCAGGATCAGGATGACAGCTAAGCTGCTTCCCTGAGAGGCAGCTGGGAGCCTGCCAGGTGCAGTGTGGGTAAACCTGTTTGCTTTAAACTGAGTGGGGCTGGCACAGCCAGCACATGTTTTGTTTTCCAGGAAAAGTCCAACAAATCGGTGTGCATCCGGGTCTTCACTGAGCTTTGGCTGTGCCGGGCTGGGTACACAGGAGTAGGTCCACTCCCAAATAGTTATAGCTGAAGGAGACCGATGCTAAATGTGCAAGTAATTCACTCGGGCTATTTTAAATACTGAAACATGCTGTGGAAACCATGAGATAGGGTACTAGGATAGAGATGAACTGGTCAGGGGGAAGGCCCCTGTGGGGTGGCTTTGTGGAAAGTGGTTAGGAAGCATTCCCAGCGGAGTTGAGCCTGAATCATTAGCCAGCCTTCTATGTGGGGAGGGGCAAGTAAAGTACACAGTCCAACACATCCCAAGCAACGAAGACAAATGCCAGAAGGCAAGCAGAAGCAGAAGACCACTTGAATCCAGGCCCCTCCCGTCCTCTGCCCTGGTCTTCCATAGTCTGGAGGATGAGCAGGCCGGACAAGATGATGAATAGGCAGTGGTGCTCGGTGCAGCTTCATGAGAAAGGCAGGAATGGAGTGGGCCTTAAGGAAAGGTCCCCAGGAGCTAGAGAGGTCCCTGGAACTGGATCAGAGGCCTGTGGCTCTAACTGAGCTCACACTGTGGATACAAACCCTACCAGGTTGGAGTTCTGCCCTTGTGGCTTGGTTGACACTTGGTTGCTTCTACAAAGACACTTCTTTTTCTTTTCCTTTTTTTTTTTTAAATGAATTCAGGACAGGGTCTACGGGGTCTCACTACATAGACTGGACTCATAGTGATTCTCCTGTTTTCAGCCTCCCACGTGCTGGGATTACAGGTACGCACCACCATGCCCAGTGTACCTCAGGGGAGGGGCTGGCATGGTACACCAGGGATCGAACCCCAGCCGCTGCACTCTGCCTAAGCAGGTGCTTTAGTCTGCTGAGCTATTTGGCTGGCCCAAGACACCCTACTTCTGAGCAGTCACAATATGAGTCAGGTCATTTAGCTCACATCGATAGGTGAAGATATGAGTGAGGCCCCCCCAAGGCCTCCCGCAAAGGCAGGAGGGAAGCCATCTACCTAGCAGGACCCTGCCACCCCAGGGATTGTCCTAGGAATGCAGAGATGTGGAGGAAAACACCTGGCTACAGTGGGACCCCTGCAGGGTGGGCTATACCGAGCTGCACAGGGGCCCCTGCAGGGCAAGGGAGCGGTCTCAGAGCTTTGTCTGAATGCTGAGGTCATGAGTTGGATGGGCGTCAGGAGAGTGGAAGGGAAGAGACAGGGTGGGGAAATAAGGAAGAGCTTGCTTTTTCTAAAAAGGTTCAGAGCCTTTGTGGCCAGGGGTGGCAGGGGTGGCATCTTCACTGCGCCTACACCCATTTCACTAGAGTCGCCAAGGACCAGGAAAGAAAAACACCCCACCTTTTTCTGTTTGTTTTTGGTACCAGAAATTGAACTCAGGGCCTTGCCATGCTGGGCAGGTACTGTGCCACTGAGCTATATCCCTGGTCCAAGTGCCAACATTAGTGGCAATTTTTCAATGTTTACCACAGCCTGGGAATATCCTAACGCTGCATACACAGTGACTTAGCATGCTTTCCTCCGGGTTGCTGCACTGGGAAAACTAGGAGCAATAAAGACGCTGCCTACCTTCACACACATGGTAATTGCTGCTGTCAACCTCAAATACAAACTTTGTAGTTGAGACCTAGATCATTATACTATGCTGCCACCTGGGTGTGACCTCTGCTGTTACATGCGCCTTCCTGAGAGTGCAGTGCTGACATCTCTAGCCTGGGCCTCTGAGATCAAGCCCTGGCCTCCCAGGGGCTCCTTCTGTGCCAGCCCAGTGCTGGCACAGTAGCCTCCTTAGAGGCTCAGGCATTGGACAGGGGAGCTGGCATCTCCGCTGTTCCTGTTGAGATCTTCTTCACCCTGGTTCTGTAGCAGGATCCTGAGGCCATGTGGGAGCAGGTAAGAGAGGGACTCAGAGAGAACTATGAGGGGGAGCCAAGCTGGGGAAAAGAGCCACAGAACGGCCTCAGAGCAACTGGCACAAGCCCACTGCGGCCCATGGGCCTGGTCACGTGCAGTGGTCAGGCACAGGCCTGGAGAGGCGGGCGGAACTGACGTTCCTCCTAGTGCTGCTCAGAGAAGCTACAGGGCGGGATTGTTCCCTGTAACAGGGAACTCTCTGGACTCTCTCTGTCCACAGAGTACTGGACACTCATATCTCTGATCCTGCCTCGGCCACGAGTGGCCTGTGTCACCAAGGCACACAGCATTCCGAGCATGTTTCCCCCAAGTGGCCGCACAATACAGCTCTGCAGCCCGCTCCAGGAGCATATGATGCTCTGGGTCAGTACGACGACGTGCAGCGTCTGCAGTCTCAGCTTCTCCATCTACTCAGGACTTGATGAGAGCATCGGCAGACTCGTCCTGTAGTGAATAAGTCTCTGCATCTCGGCCTCTGACCTACAGAGTCCCAAAGCTTTCAGAAGTGATGAGGCCTGTGGCTGCTGTGGCCTTTGTGCGCCCCTTTCCATTGCCTACCCTGAGCCTTGGTGGTCTTGCTGTTCTGTCCAGGGCTGTAGTTCTCCTGCTCCAGAAGGACCGTGGAGGTTCTTTGTCACCTGCCTCCCACGCTGGGGCTCTACTGGATGAGCAGGATAATGTTTTCTAGCTACTGAATGCACCTCAGCATGCAAGCTGTGAGTCAGGATGGAGGAAAGGCTCCTACTCTGCTTGGTTTCAAGAATCATTCATCCAGAAATGTAAAGGAATGTTTAGATGAGAGCAAAGGGTGGTGAAGGCCAGCCAGAGCAGGTGGCAGTGGCAAGGGATGGCTGGGGCTTTGGGGGCTGCCTGGTGCTTAGCTTCTCACCAAGGGCAACTTTCTTGACTCTTTATCTCAGGCTCCTGAAGCTTCTTCAGCTTTTCCTGTTCCATACTCATGCTCTTCTCTTGCAAAATACATCATATTCACTCACTGGGAGGCTCACTGCAGCAGGGCTGGGGAGGTAGCTCTAGTGTGAAAGGCCTGGTTCAACCTCTGGTATTTGAAAAACAGAACTATTCTTCTACTGACTGATAGTAACAGTGTGACATACTTACAAGACAGACCTGTGGCTCACAGAGGAGTGGAGACCATGATTCCTAGACTCTCACCTCGTCCCAGAAGCGCTGGGTCTTAAACCATTTGCTGGGGAAGCTGGCTTTCTAGATCTGTGGGCAGCCATGAGAAAAGAGAGTAATTCATTAGCAGTGTGTGTGTGTGTGTGTGTGTGTGTGTGTGTGTGTGCGTGTGTACAGTAACCCATGAAGTCAGCAGAGAGACTAGAACATCTATGCTTTGGATTTTGACACTTGTCAGAAAGGCCATGGCTTAAATCTAACAGCAAGAACCCAAGACAGAGGCAGTTAAGGAAGCAACTGTCCCTGTGCCTGCCTAACTCCTCTGGGGACACTGCAGGGGCCATGCGCTTTTCAGTGCACCTATTTTCTAATTTGGGATTACTTTTAAATGGAGAAAAAAAAGCTATGGCAAAAAGCCAAGTTGTAAGCTGCTTTGTTCAACGAGCAGTTAGTGTGTACTTCATTTGTCCAAGTCATTGTTAAGCAACGTAATGGGCAGTACTTATTCTTAGACCTGAGGAAGGGGCTGAGGTTCCAATCCAGCCCGTCGCAAGCAGCCAGGTTCAGCACGAGCTAGATCTGGAGGCCAGCGGCTGGTGGTGGCAATGGGGAAGGGAGGGTGAGATGGGAACAGGCAGCGTCCGCGGACAGAGCAACCGTGTGAGCACTCACGTCCCAGCATCTGAGGATCTAAGTCTCGACACACACCACAGGATTGCGGTGGCAGGACAGAAAACAGGCAAAGCTACAGGGAGGGAAATGGGGAATCGCTGGGTTTTGGGTATGGCGTGTTTAGGGGCTGTGGTGGCTGGGCCGCCAGGTAGGGATGCCAAGCAAGTGACGAGCGAGGAAGGCGTGGATGAAGAGTGGATACGCAGAATCTGGAGGGCTCCGCTGTGTAGAAATGGCAGCTAAAGCGGGGCTTGGTGTGTGGGAGAAAAGAGATACAGGCGAGAATCCCTAGGTCTTAGAGGCAGAAGGACAAAGAGTCAGAAGCAGTTCCTAAATGGGGACTTGTTCCTCTTGCACGAGCCAAGGCCAGTGTTGAGGGAGGATGGCGAGGGGCGGCGGAGTCATTTGCCATGAGCCAGCTGGCTGCAACTCGGACATTGATCAGCTCAGTCAATAGCTCCGTGCTCAGATGCCAAGCCTGGCTGATGTGTGCAGGAAGTAGGGCAGTGGCGGCTCAGCTGCCCCCACCGGAAACGCCGCCTGCTCAGGGTCTGGCCGGGAAGTTGAGCTCATTTTGCCACCAGCCTTGGCCTCTGGTAACATGAAGGCAAAACGAATACCCAACTCAAGCAGGTCATGAATTCGCCCATCACAGAGAAGTCCTTTATTCAGAGCTCTCTGCAGATGAATTCTGACCTCTTGGGAAAAAAGAATTCAATCAGCTGCTACTGTTTTAAGGGGAACCTCTTGATTATATCTTGTGTGACTTCCCAGGGGCATCCTGTGGGACCAGTTTAGCTTGAGTAGAACCCTGTGGGTTTCTGAGACCCATTCTTGGTGTGTCCCAAAAGTAGAAGATGCAAGCAATCAGGATACGCTTGGCTTCAGGGGTCTTAGGGCTTGAGCCCACATCTAGGCTCAGGATTCATCCTGGAAGAAGAAACTCAGTGCAGTCAACTCTCAGACTCCATTCTCCTGCCCAAGGATGAAGCTGTGGAAGTGGAGAAAAGGAATAAGATACCGTGGAGAAAGTAGACCAACACTTCAGCGTGTATGGGGCCCTCACACCCTAACTGCAAAGACTTTTAAGAAGCCCTCCTGGGTAGCATAAATATTAGAAGGCCATCAGATGAGGAGAAAAGCATTGTTTCTGTCCCCTTTTCATTTTTCTAATACTATGGTGTGAATACAGGGCCTTCATGCTAAGCTATCGCCCCTGCCTTTTTCTGTTCTCTTTTTTGTTTAAAAAGTTTTAAGACTGTACCTCTCTAAGTCACTAGATTGTCAAGGCTGAGCTTGAACTTGTGATCATCTTATCTTGAATGCTGACATTATATGTGTATGCCACTGGGCCCAGCCAGTAGCATGTATTTTCAAACAGTGCTTCTTTGACTTGAAGGTGGGGATTTTGTTCAATGCAGGGTCCAATTCAATCTGTCTGTGTCAGGCCTTGGGGCTTTATACATCTGTATTCTGTTGGCTGCCGAAGCTGCAGGGCCTCAGCCTCTGTTTTGAGGAGCAAGGTTTTTCGAGGTTGTTGATTGAATCAAAAGCTAGGGAGAAAAATGAAAAGTTGGCTATGAATCGAATCTGTCCCTTGCCCCCACTAGTTCTGTCCTGATACTCCTTTAGGGAAAGGAACTGGGAACCTGAGAGTGGCAGGAAGGAGGGCAGGGCTCTCAAGAGGCTCCCTCTGGGGTTGAGTGCAGACCCCCATCTCACCCATTGCTCAGTACCCCGCTGTCTCTGTTTATTGGCTTCTGCGGCTCCTGGCGCAGGCAGAGTAATTACAGTTGAGGCCCTGATGAATTGGGACCCAGTAATTAAGGCGCCTATTGATTTTCTACTTAGGAGTTCCCTGTAGCTAGAAACAAAAGTGGAGAGGGGAGAAAGAGACCATCTAGGAAGATATTTTCAAAGTGGGGGATGGTACCCTATGTACAAGCTAGGCCTCTAGCTACTAAAGCAGGGACTATAGGATAATCATTTATCACTGGCTCATCTATCTAGAATTTTTAAAGTTGATTGGCTAGTCAATACATTTCTGGGCCACGGTACCACCAGGAATGGGGGCAGGAGGATGGTCTGCTAGGAAGGGTTCATCCTTAGATCGCCAAACCATGCCTCTTTCTTCTTTGGCTGTTTCATTTGGCTTATTTTAATTACATATTGAAGCAATCTCCTTGTTTCTGTCATCTGCCTTCTTTGGGTGACAATAGGCTTTCTGTCACTGGGAATTCAGCTTCCGGAGGCACCAGAATGAAAGGAAGGACTGAGAGCCCAGGGGAGACCTGGGAAGGGAGTGGGGCTAGGAGGGTACAGAGGTGGATGGGGCAAGTGTTAAAGAGGGGCGTCCTTGGATGGCACATAAAGGATGAGGTGGGAGGGATGTGGGGGAGGCCAACAGCAACAAGGGAGCAGAGAGGCAGTGGGCGCAGGAGACACCAGGGAGGGAGGGAGGCAGGGAGGGAGGGTAGTGACTGAAACAGGAAGTGGGCCTGTTTGGGGGAAACGTAGAGCACATTTAAGTTTTATTTAAAGATTGCTGAAGTTATTTTGGTGCATTTAACTCTTAATTCATCTTCCTCTCACTGAGCTAATGTGAAGCGTGAAAGAAAAACTAATGAGAAGCGAGCCTAACCGGCAATTTTATTTTAGTCAGCTTCAGGGAGTGGCCTTTCTCCTCCTTCATGCTGGGTCACTTGATGGAGATGATTCTTTTGTTTCTGGTAGAAATGCTGCTCTGCTCTTCCGCCTTTCTCTTTGCCTGCCTGTTTTACTGCTGCAGCTGGTTTGGCTGCCTAATGGGAATGAAGTTAGATTAGGATCTGGGTTTCTGATAGTGATTGAAGCCAGGCAAAGAGAAGCATTTTAGCATAATGCATGTTGCAACACAATTACCCATTATCCCAGTCAGGGCAGACAATAGGGGTGGTAGGGAGTAGCGAGTTGTGGAGAAGCAAGTGGGCTGCTACTTGTTATAAGTTGGAATAAGAAAGAAGGAAAAAAAAAAAAAAAAAAAAAAAAAAACTCCACAGAAGCACCCAATGGATTTATTTAGCTTATTCAACCCAACTGCACAATGTGCTTGCACCAAAAAAAAAAAAACCTGTACAAATATGTCCAATAAATGGCAAAAAGAAGGGCCGGGGGTGTATGATGTAGTTTATTGTGTTAAGTAGCCACTATGTATAGCTAGTTATGCAGGGCACGCACACAGGTCCTGTCCTCGTAGAACTTAAAGTACTACAGAGCTTGGGTCTTAGGAGTGATTGTGTTTGTCTGGTGGGAACCTTAATGGTGCCCTTGTGCAAAGGAAAGCTCACCTCCTAAGCCTCACCGGAGAACTCCATGTTGGCTACAGAAGCTTGTGCTACTGCTTCTCCTGCTTCACTGAGAGACCTTTTGGCAAAGGACCCATGTTCACTGGGGCTCTATTCCTGACCATTCTCTTAAGTCCCTTGCCTTTGGGAGAGGTACAACCCTCTGGCCCCATTTCTCAGCCAGAAGCCCATTGGCATCATGGATCTTTGCCTTCTGCTCCCAAGTTAGTGGTCCCAAGCCTTGCCATGCTTCTTAGTAACTCTTGGGCTCTGTTCCCCCTTCTCCTAGCTGCAAGCACAGCTGGATTTCATCTCTTTGTTGGATGCAGATTATTATAATGGTTTCCTCACTAACACACTGCCATCCTGTTGTAGCTGCAGTGCTAGATTTGGGGCACTTTATCCAAAATAGACATGTGGAGGTGCATTCTCAATTTTTTAATGGCTTTTTACAGCCTGCAGGAAGATTTTTCTTGTGTGAGCTTGAGTAAGACCATCAAGTCTTCTAGACCTGAGGGTCTTCATCTGTAAAAATGGGGATTATAATGGTCACTTCATGGGGTCATTGTGAGAAGAAGCTGAGGTCCCTGAGGGTAAATCAGCCCAGAGCCTAGAATACCGAAACTATCAATATACACCAACTCCAGTGTATAGTGAGCATGGCAGGCTGGAATGAACCGGTTTATTGCTGTTATTCCAAAGGAAAGTCTTTATGACCTGGCTCCAGACTTAAGCTTAGACCTTTCTCTGAAGCTCTAGACCCCTGTATACAGCTGACCACACAGTATTCTTACCCGAATGAACTCAACTTAATGAGCTCAGAGATGAACTCTGCATTGTTCCTCCCAAACATCCCCCACCTCTATTTTTCCAACAGTAAATCAAAGTTCCTTTCGGTGTGGAGGCTGCTGCCACCCAAAGCCTTGGCTGCTTCTGTTCTCTCAAGGATGCTGCGTCTCATCTGTCTATAAATACTGCTCCCTTTATCTGTAAAGTCTGTCCAGAGTACAGCAGCGCACTCCTTGACTGCATGGGCCACTGTCCTGGCCCCACCATCTTCTCCTGCCTAGATCATCACAGCGGCTTCCTCTCTGCCCTGGTTCCTCTCTGAGATATTTTCTCATACAGAGAGCCCTTCCCGATCCTTGTTTCAGACTGAGAAGTTTTTATGCATAAGTAAGCCCATGAGAAATTACTGGAATTCTAGTGAGTTACTTCCAATCTATCACTTTTGATGCAACTCTTGGGTAGAATAAAGATGCTAAGGTACATTTATTTGTAGATATGGGGAACCAAGGGGTTCCAGGTCTGTCCAGCCATGATGACGGCTACCCAGAACAAAGGCTTCAACCTAAAGTTGAGCCTGGGTTCTATTCATCTGTGAAGAAAGGAATGGCTTGAGGATGAGTGACTATGAGAACTGTGGGAAGCAGGTGAATGCTGTGATCTGGGTTAGGGAGGAGGCCTGAAATTACTCCTGCAATGTACAGGGAAGGATATGCAGAAAAAGTATCCCATACAACATGACTGAGACGGGACCTAATGTTTTGGTGCTTCAGCTCTGATGTGTAATCTCTCAGACCCCAGGAAGTCATAGCTTCTTTCTCAAGGCTTGATTCCAGCCAACAGTGTGGAGCATCGGCTCTTTATCCAACTTGTCCTGGCTCTCACAAGGGAACAATGGGTGGGAGTCTGGGAAAACTAGCTGTTACCTTCAAGCACCACCATCAGCACCTCGGCTGGACCAGTATGCATTGCTTAAGGTCATTTGAAGGGATAAGGAAAAGTCCTAGCCAGCTCTGTACGTGTCAGTACATGGAAATAGGGTCAGGCTCAGCCAAAACGCACACAACAGCTCCTCTTTCAAGGATAATGGCTCAGGTGGTCCTCCACACTCTCCCTGTAGTCTCATGGCCACACTCACAGCAGAAATTGAGTCGCTCCTCTGTGCCACCCCTCCATGGTCCATGCTGGACGCTTGTCCAAGCGATTCCTCTCCAGCGCTGCTGCTCTGCCTTCCTGTCCCCCATCTCCACCTTCTCATGTCTGCTGTCTTAGCTGTCTTAGCTGTCTCCTGCCTAGGGCATATGTGCCGGCTGTTCCTGGTGACCTGAACCACTTTCCCCAGGAACCTACCCAGTTCACTCCTCATTCCCTGCAAGTCCTTGTCAAGCTATGGCTTTTTAGCACAGTAATACACTCTCATCTGAGTTTACTTTCTACAGTTTTCTTACCTATGACCAACGATAGCCTAAATGTGAAATGGAACACTGAAGCAATGAATACTTCGTAAGTTTTAAATTGTGTGTTCTTCTGAATAGTGCGATAAAATCTTTCACCATCCCAAACCATCCACCCAGGATGTGAGTCTAATTGTTTAGCAGACCCACTGTCTACTCCACTTGACCACTCCCTGAGGGGCTGGTCACTTCCTAGCCACCTCGGTTATCAGATCAACGGTCATGGCATGGGCATGGCAGTGCTCATGTTCAAGAAACCCTTGCTCTACTTCCCCAAATTCAGGAGTTCTGATGCTGGCAGCTTTATTACAGTCTATTATTAAAATTGTTGTGTTTTATTATTATCATCATTAATTTCCTACTGTGCCCCTAATTTATAAATTCAACTTTCTTATCAATATGAATGTAGAGGAAAAAAATTATAGAGAGCATACAGTTTGATCCTACCTGAGGTTTCAGGCATCCCCTGGGTGTTTTGCAACTTACACTTCCAAGGGCAATGTGTAAGAAGCCTTCTCTGGTGGCTTTATGACAGATTGTAAACCCCCAGTCTACTCACTGTCCTTAACTGGTTCTGTGCTTTTTACATGGTGCTTAGCACCTTTTGACAGTATGTGAGTGGCTTGTTATGTTCACTGCCTGTCTCCTTCCCTTTAGGTGTCTCACAAAAGCATTGCTTTTTTTCTTGCATTCCTTACTATTTTGTCTGGTATCTAGATAGTACCTAGAACAGAAGAAACATTAGCAGTCTTGTTCAATGAATTTCCTGCTATTCACACCTTTGGCCATTTCCACGGTCTGTCCCAGGGATCTCTCCTTTATGTAAATTGAGTCAGTTGATTCACCGTTCTAGTTTTATGGGACCATATACTCCATTTCCCCTCCAGGCTGGTGCATAGGGGCAAGCAAATATTTGTACACCTATTATGGATCGATTAGCTGTAAATAACTTGAGCAATTAAAGATGTGAGTAGAATTTCCATAAAGTACTTCTGAGATGAGCTAAGGCTTCTTCATTTGTCTGATGATTGATTGGCTGTTGCAATGTTTCCCTCCTTAGGCCTAAAGTGTGTCCTCTACCATCTTTACATCAATCTCACAGTTCATTTGTTTGTTGGTATCACTGCCACCAGTTGTGAAGACTGGAGGAAGCTAATGTCCAGAGGTAGAGGTCTGGCTCTTTGTCCAGAGGTACAGTCTTTCATTCTGTATAAGAAGAATCCTTTCATCATTCATTCCCAAAATGGAAGAGGTGGAGAAGTGGAGAAGGAGAAGCTTAAATGCCTTAATTGAGGTTACAGACATGATCTTTGATCGAGTGGAACCCAGAGAGGGCAGCAGCAAACGTGTGTATGAAACCTGAGACCAGTGTGGCTCTCACTTCTTGGGTGAAGTGATTGTGCTTCACAGGGTGTAAAAGGGAGTGACTTGCCCTAAAAGGGAGGAGAAAAACAGTACCACAGGCATCAAGCATTAAGAAGACTAGTGATATCGAGAAAGGGAAAGAGAAGTGAGAGGATAAGACCCATGAGTGCAGATAGTTACAATCATCTTTAGTAGGTGGCCTAAACAATTTATAGGAGGAAGGATTGATTTTGGCTGATAGCTTCAGTCCCTGGTCACCAGGTTCCATTCCTTTCAGCCCTGTGGCAACACCATGGAGGAGGGGTATGGTGCAGCATGGCTGATGGCCCCATGGTGGTTAGGAGCCAGAGAGAGAAGGGGCTGGGGACCCGAAATGGCCCTTGAGGTCAGGCATTGCTGATCCAGTTCCTTCAATTTGGTTCTACCTTTAGTTTTTGTTGTTGTTGTTGTTTGGGTTTTTTTTTTTTTTTTTTTTTTTTTTTTTTTTTTTTTTTTTTTTTTTTTTTTTGACAGGAGGCAGGCCTTTATTCCTCATCTTTTCTGATCTGAGGGAAGGTTTTGCAGGTTTAACTCATGATGCATTTTATCCTGGCTGAACCTCTTCACACTTAGAATATAGTCGAATTCCCCAGCAAGGCCCCCATAGCAGCTCTGATGGAGCCCAATACTACGTTGGATGATGTGAGAGTCCAGCTGCACCGATGCATTGCAGGGTGGCTGCTATGCTGCCCCCCTGTGACCCCACCCCCGTTGGTGATGGCTGCGATTGACATCATCTTGGTAGCCAAGGAGGAGACAGCAATCCCCGTTGCGGTGAAGCCTGCTGCGGTCAGCGTGAAGAACACAGCGCCCAGTGCCGGAGCTCCTCTGATGGTGGCTTCCAGCAGGGTAGTCGTGGCGAAGGCTGTGGCGCACAGCTCGAGAGTCTACCTTTAGTTTTTATCACCTTCCAATAATGCCATCAAATGAAGATATCATTAGGGACTGAATCGGCTTGATGATACTAAAGCTCTCATGATCCAAAGGCCTGCCAAAAGTCTGTCTCTGAATATGGGAGGTAGACATTTGGGGATCATTTTAGATCAAAACAATAACATTAAAGTTCATACGCAATTACAGAGGTGGATAACCAGTAGGATTTAATAAGATACCTGATGAGACCTCTTCGTTTATTATTACACACTCTCTCCCACAGGAGTCTCAGTGATTCTGTTGACTTAAGACACCATCCACGATTACCAGTTATGTCACTCCAGACTAGATGGCTTCCTGCTCCATAGGTACCACCTTCGACATGCACAGGACAGAGCCCACCGTGTGTGTCCCTTTCAGCCTACTCCTCTCCATAGCTCAGAGACAGTTTCCCTGTCTAACCACAGACATGGAAGCCATCCCACTCCCTCTCTGCACACCAAGTCCTAACCACCATGAGTGACATATCCACAGCATCTGTGGATATGTTCTTTGCTCTCCTTTGTCATTATTCAATCACTTTCTCCTGACTAAGTAGTTACAGTCACCTCCTAGATGGTCTTGTGGGGCCACCCTTGACACCCTTCGGTCCATCCACTATATTTCCTTTTTTATTTTTAACACAACTGAGACATCTTTGGATGATGTAAGCATGTGAGCTGTCATGGTTAAGCTTCACCGTCAGCTGGCTTGGCTTGCTTGGGACTGCCTAGGGGTTCAGGAAGGTGCTTCTTGGTATTTCCAGGTAAGTCACAGAGCTCTCGGTTGGGCCCCTGACCCCTTCCTGTCTGGCACTGTCTGCTTGCCCTGCTCCCAGGGCACTACAAAATGAGCAGCTTGGCCTCCTGATGCCCATCTGCTTTAGTTTTCCTGCTCTGCAATCGGGTGACCAAGGAATGAATCCTCCAAAACTTGGAGCCAAATAAACCATTTCCTACTTTAGGTTGTGCATTTGGGGTTACTTGGTCCCAGCAACAGGAAAGCTAACATGTAAATCTAATCATAATCTCCAACTGCAACCAAAACCCCAAAGCAAAAAACACAGTAGCTTCTCATCGTCCTTAGCATAATCCAGGAACACATTGCTGCGGTTCCAAAGCCCCACCACTGCGATCTCAGCCCACCTCTGCCTCATCCTCACCTGGAATTAGTGTGAACTCCTCTGGCGTTCGCATCACCTGATGCCCGTGACTCTCTGCATGTGCGGATCTTGTCTGAGCACCAGGCAGAGGGCCTGGCACGTGGGAGGTGCTAATGATGCTGCTGAATGGAGCAGTGGGGTGCTCAGTGGGGTTAAAGGCACAGAAAAGCTGAGCAGGAGCCGCTGGAATTGGCGTGGGAAGAAGAATCAGGTCTGTACGGCAATGTACAATGTCTAGGAACAAAATGAAGTGCCACTGAGCAAGCCGCGTCTTCATCTCTTGGCATATTATGGGATGAGCACTCGGACTAGCCAATGTGTTTATTTAAGTTGAAAATCCAGGCTTTCCAATTTCAACTCCTGCTGGCAAAATGATCTTTCTCTCTAACAAATATGTTGATTTTCTTACCTGTAGAAATTATACTAAAGCACCTAACATCAGAACCCTAACTAATAAATAGGGAATCTGTGGCCATTTGAACTTTGGCCAACTGTAAGCCAAGGTAGAGAATGTGCTCTGAACATCTAGGTAGAATTTTGTGTGCACTGTGGATTTCTTTCTGTGTATGCCTGTGTGTGCATATGTGCATGTATGTTTGAAGCAAGGGAGGAGGGCCTAGTTTGACTGTGTTACAGAGAAACTACATGGCACAAGAAAGGTCTTTAACTTTCTCCAAGTAACATTACACTTACCACACCAGCATCACGAAATTGTCACAAAAGTCACATGAAGTAGCACACTTTGGAAGATCCCACAGCCCAGGACATGACGGGGGTAGATGCTTCTCTCCTGCTACACAACTTGTGCCCAAAACGTGTGCAAGAAAGTAAAGTGACATAATAAACCCTCGCAGTGTGGTTAGTGAGCTAACACTCAGTTGCCTTCTTCCTTTAAAAAAATATAGTGATTTGCATTTTACTGTAGAAAATTAACATAACAGCACAAAACTCAGAAAGATAAAGGTTTTAGTTAACTGGAATTTCACTTTCATGACCCATCTGGGGGCGTCGGGTTGCTGTTCCTCCTCCTTAAGTCTGGCAGGGTACAGAGAAGGCTCCTCAAGAGCATCTGTCCTTGTGTGTATGAAGGAGGTCAAAGTAGGTTAAAGCAACTGTCACTTTGATCCCAGGGTAGGGCCTGTGGCTATGGCTCAGTGTCTCTGAGCATCTGTAAATACAAAATAATCAGTTTTGCTGGACAAACACTTTCCCAACCTTGCTACATGAAACAAGATGGAAAAACTGTGCCTTTTTTTTTTTTTTTTTTTTTTTTAAACAAAGAGACACATGGGGCTCTTTGTACCTGTTCTTAGTCATTAAAAATGTGTTTCTGGAGTGCTAAATTTGTAGTTAATTGCATAGTTAATTCATTATGTAGCATTATTTTTTTCTTTATAAAACACCAAACTAAAGCAAGCCCAACCAATTACTTGAAATCTCAGAGATACCACAAAAGGAATGACTTAATTTAGTAAATAATTTTAAATAATTATTTACTGAGAGAGTATCCCATGTGCCCCCAGAGATTTCTTACTATTGGCCTCATAATAAACCTTCCGTGTAATTCCTGATTAATTACTTACACAAGCAACATTTTATTTACCTTGAACAAATTAAGTTTTTAAAAGGAGGTGATGAAATGCCAATGAATACACCTCAGCAGTACTTCCTGGCCTTTTGCAGGCCTGGGAAAGGAAGGGTGGGGGTGTCCGTTTCAGTTCTGCCTGCAAGGAAGACAAGCCATACAAACTAGCTTTCGGGCAGTCTGTATTTCAGTGTTTACAAGTTGGAGATTTTGTACCATTTTGCGCTATAGTCAGAGCTCACCAACTGTGTGTGGTCCTGTTTGTGTTATTCCCGTACTGCAAGGGGTCACGCCTCCAGCAGGCACTCAAGTAGATACTGGGGAAGTGGAATGTATAGCCATGGCCCTGGTAGCCTTTAAAATACATAAACAGTTTTGTGATACTGAATAGGAATCAACGCCGCATTCAGAGGATATTAAGAAAATGCAAGATAATTAAAGTGTTTTGGAAATAGAAGAAAGATAGCAAAATGAGCCAATGATTCCAGCTTGTTTGGATTTACAAGCAGGAATTTTGATAGTGTTCCTTAAGAGCTCTAGAACACATATTTATTTTTGAAATCAGTATAAATGAAAGAGAGTGTTTTAAGATTTTTCTGTAAACCAAAAATACCCTAAATATGAGAAATCATGATCATTGCTGGGCTTTGTTTGTTTGTTTGTTTCAAAACTTTTTAGCATTTTCAGTCCTTTTGGGAGGGCAACAATAGGATTTATTGATGAACTTTCTAAGGCAGGGAGGGGGAAGCACAGTGGAAGCCTTCAAGAGTGTAAGGCTCACTGCTTTTGGGGGGACCTAGATCCAGGATGTATTCCACCTTTATAGCCATCAGGAATGTGGGGCTTTGGTTCCAGGTCTTCAAATTCTTCTCCACTGAGCTTGAGGAAGCTGGGAAAGTATCTTCTAGTGGTCAGGGAACTTGGCCCTGCATAGGGCCTCAATCACATGCTACTTATTCAGTGGCTTGGTTTGGAGGGATATGATGACTCCTAATGTGAATCTTCACCACTATGCCTGGGGCTTCTCCAAGGCACTCCCAGCACCAGTGTGTAGCCAGGGTTAGCGACACAGGAGGTTAGCTGCATGAACATCCACCAGGAAGCAGTGGCTCTGAGATCCCTTAGGGTAGCCCACATGAGCATGAGTGCGTAAACTAGCAAGGAGCCTGCTGTGCACAGCAGCTGCACCCTGGGCTATACATTGGTCACCACAAGGGATCTAGTTGGCCTAGTTGATCTCAGGCAGCTTCAGGCTTTATATGCTAGGCCAAGCAACATGAACTTCTGCACTCACATTCGCTGCTGAGTTGTGCAAAAACAAAAGGAAAATGAGGCCTTCCTTCTATGATAGACAGCTTTGTAAAGCCAAGAAAGGAGGTAGAGGAATAATCTTTAATAACAGCCCCAACTTATGGCTATTTGGAGGTGAGTATCCAATTTTTTGGCTTATTTTGTAGATGAGGGATTAAGATTGAACACTGTGGCCCCAGGGAGCTAGAACCTGGACCGCTGAGTAGAAGAGCCACTGAGAATGGGCTTGCCACTTGGGGTAAGAACAAATATCTAGTAGACTCTTCAGGAAGTGGTTCCACTGGAGATGGTAGGTCCCTATCCCACTGGGTTCAGTCAGGCCAAGCATCCTCAGCTCCGAGATGCTACAAAACACCTGCGCTAGGGAGGGCGGTGATGTGAGGTCCACAGGTGGGAGTGGCCAGAAACCTTGGTCCTTCCCATGCACCTTTAAGACATTTTGCTGTCGCCACAGCCTTCATTGCTGGAGACTCCAGGCCTGTTGCTGTTCTCAGTGCAGAGAGGAGAAATAGAACAGCACTGTGTACAGCCAGTGCAAATTTGGCAACCCAAATTCAAGGCACAGTACTGATTAAGGCAATGCCATCCTTTCCCAGTTCCTGTAATTTATGAACAAAACCTGGACTGTATTAAGCCTTCCTTTGCAGGGAAACTTTACATATGGCCTTCTGACATTTGTTACTAAATTTAAAGCTCGCCCAATCCTTGTAACTTATCTGGTCTGCTATCAACATACACTTTTAATACATCTACCTTAATGAAGGGAATTTTGCATATTTAAAACTGTATGCTAACACTTTCCCTGGTTTCAAGTTATGACTGTAGAGACTTCAGGAGGGGACTGAGAATGTGTCTGGGAGTGCTAGGTGGCAGCAGATCCCCCGACCCCGGGAGGTTTTGTGAGCATGCCTTCTTCTCTATTACCCAGGACAGGACTGAGCACTCACAGTTCTTGGGATAAACAGCTCTTGAAATCTTCCTTCAAGTAATGCAGTCATAAGCTGAAGAAGCAGAGAAGATCATATGGATACCTAGCTCAACATTTTTATTATTAAATGAAGAAACTTAAATTTGCAAAAATAATCTAGGGGCAGTGTTCAGGCAGGTAATGTTTTCTGCTACCCCAATCATGCCATTCTATTTGTCCAGGAAATATTATTTTAAAATGTCCTGGAACAAAGCAAGTATGGTATTCAGTATTAACACATTTCAATATAGCATTTTCCTAAGGAATGGTCTATTTTTGCCAGATATTCACAACAACGCAATGTGCTCTCTGTCTCTCTGTCTCTGTCTCTGTCTCTCTCTCTCTCTCTCTCTCACACACACACACACACACACACACACACACACATAACATGCATGTGGATACACAACCATTGGAGTGGTGTCTATTTTTGTTTTATTCTGAATTAAGTGAATCAACCTTTTTATTTTCTGTAAGGCCTCATAGGCAGTATCTTTATCTTCCTAAAATTTAGGTCCATCTTCTTTATTTCTTCTTTATTTAGTGAGCTCTTTTTAAATTACTTTTATTGGTACATTATATATCTATGTATATGTATATGTATATATATATAAAATGCCATTCATCATAGGAAGTTTATACCTGTGCATGACATATCTTGATTCTTTCCCCCATTCCCCTCAGCCCATCTTCGCTCCTCACTTACCAAAGTTTTGTTTCCATTTTCCGTTCTATTCTTCTTTTCCATTTCCCTCCTTTCCTTTCCCTCTCTCCATTCTCTAGATTCCTTCCCATTTTAGCATTTTCTTATTTCCCAATATCTGTTATACATTCCAGTACTTATTTACCCTTTTAGATTCTCATACCAGAGAAATCACACAGTGTCTGAACATGTGTGTCTGTTCTATGTCACTGAAGAATGTGGTCTCCAGGTGCATCCATTTACCTAGAAACGGCTCAAGTTTACCTTTCCTTATGGCCAAGCGATACTCCATTATATATATATTTTTTAAAAAGCCATATCTTCTTTATAAGTTCATCAGTGGATGGGCATTTGAGTTGTTTCCAAGATATAGCTACTACAGACTGTGCTGCTATAAACAGGGGTGTACATATACTGTGATGAGGTATGGTACTTTTAAATTCTTTTGAGAAGATACCAAGAAAGGGAAATAGCTGAATCAAATAGAACATCTACTTTTTATGTAGTTGGTACAGGGTCTCACTGTGCAGCTGGGACTTGTAGTGATGCCCCTGCTTTTCAGCCTCCCCAGTGCTGGGATTACAGGTATGTGCCATCATGCCCAGTCTTGGTAGCTGGCTTAATGTACCTTAGGATGGGACCAGCATGTCATATGGTGCTGGGATCAAACCTAAGTCACTGCACTTGTCTAAGCAGATGCTTAACTAAGACTGTAGTCACTGGCCCTGGTTTTAGTTTTTTGAGGAATCTCCACACTGATTTCCATAGTAGGTTAATCTTTAATGTAGAAAATACATTCAATTTCATAAATCATGGAAGGCAACATAAATTCTGGACAAAATAGTTCACCTGTTTTGTTTCTTTTTAATTTTTGGCAAAACAAATCTAAAATGCAATTCAGGATACATTTTAGGATTTGCTCTAGAACGTGTGCCTTACCATACATAACTCCACAGCTGTTAGAGTCTAAGGCTTTGTCGTATTCCCCTTGACCCTCCACACCCAAGGTGTCCTCGTCTAGAATCTTTCTCTCTCCAGAAGTGTGGGCTCAGCCTTGGGTGGTGTCAGCGAGCGGGTGGTAGGAACCATGGAGGGTAGGAACCGTGGAGGGTGGAACCGTGGAGGGTGGAACCGTGGAGGGTAGAGCCATGGAAGGTGGCAATGGAAGCTGCTGTAGCTGCAGCCTTAGGATGAGCCCTCGCTGCCTCAAAGATGGGCTCAAGGTGGATCGCCCACAAAAAAACCTTTACTCCCTTCATTCTGGTCGAGCAAATTCTACATTCTTGCTCTAGCCCTACTCAATCCCCCTGTTTACAGTTTTGTTTTCACTTTGTTAAAGCAATAATAAGTACACCCTGTGTCCCCTGCCCCCTTCCCTCACTCAGACACAATATCCAGGGACCAAAAGGAAATTATTCCCCCAAAGGAAAAGGACCGTTGATAGGCCTCTGCAGGTGTATGTGAAGGCACACATCATCTGCGTGACAGGTTTGCATGTAAACAGCTGAAACTCATGAAAATAGTTTCTAATCTACTTGAAAGGCAGATTCTCAGAAGGAAATCCAGTTCTCTCCAGGTGTGAGGATGCTCTTTGAAAGAAGAGCCTGCCGAAGTGAAAAGACAAGCCATTATGAAATGCTGCTTTGTAGGACCTCCTCCCTCCCCACTGTCACTTTTGCGGCTATCTCTACAGAGGTTTTGATTATGGAAAGAGGGACTGGGGAGCTAGGGGGATAAGGTTCCCTCTCCTTATATCCACACTACTTTCCATCAGTGGGCACTGCTGGGGTTCCTGGAGAACGTCTATCTGATATTGCTTCCTGTCTTGTGTTAAAACTTCGCTAGGTAGAAAGCCCCTCCACAGCCTCTCCTCTCACAGCTGGCTTGCTCTCTCCTCCAAGTCTTCCCACCCAAGTCTTGTGCTTCTTTTAAGAATTAGCTTAGGGCTTGGCAGGATTGCTCAGTGGTCTAAAGCGCCTGCTTGGGAAAGCTTGGGCAGCTTCAGGGACCGCGGTTCGATCCCCGGCACCACATGCTGCACCAGCCCTGCCCTCAGGGCAGGCTGAGCCAGCCATAAAAATGAATGAATAAACAAACAAAGGTTCTGAAACAAGAAAAAAAAATAAGAATTAGCTTAAATGTCATTGGCTTTGCCCTTTGTGGTACAGACTGACCCTTGACTGGACTCCCCCTGTGGTCACATCTATTGTAAAGATATGATCATATATTGAAGTTTTTATTGCAGTACAATGTACATAACAATTGTACCATTTTAAAGTGTGTAATTTAATGTAAATATACTAATAAGACATTCACATTGCACAACCATCATAACTATATACCTCCAGAAATACTGCATCATTTTAAACTGAAACTCTATGCATTAAGCATTCATTCTTCATCCTCCACTAAATTTTGATCATGCAAAAAATAACAAGATTACAAAAATGAATATAAATACTATAAAAATTTTGGCTACCTCACCCAACACTAATACCTCCTCTAGAATTCATATCCCCTGAAATTTACATGTATCTCCTGACCCCCCACATGAGTTAAATGAACAATATCACACAATCTATATGGATATTGTTGTTTTCACTAAGCCAAATATCCTAGAAATCAGTCTATGTCAGTATACAGAAATCTACTTTAATATTTTCAGTGTTATATTAATAGCCATTCCTCAACTGAGTAATCTCTAAATTTTTTTTTTTCTTTTTGAGACAGGGTCTCACTGTGTAGTTCAGGCTGGCCTTGAGCTCACTTTTGTAACCCAGGCTGGTCTCGAACTCACACTGATCCTCCTGCCTCAGCCTCCTGAGTGTTGGGATTACAGGTGTACGCCACCACGCCCAGCTTCTAAATTTTTTTAATCACAGATAACACTTCAATAAGTCTGAGAATTAAACAAACATAAACATTTTCAAGAGAATAATTCTCAGAAACAAATACAAGGTCATGAACTATGCATACATTTAATTACCTTCCAGTCGGATTACCCTGACCATGCTTACAGTAGAAGCATCTGCTTCAACACATTCCTTAGCACTAGATATCAATAATAGTTGTATTTATCAAGTGGATATTTTCTGTTGGGCACAATTAGGAATGCTTTAAGAATAATTTAATGCTCATAAGAAGTCGACATGGTAGGTATTAATATTATTTCTCCTCTTCAGGGCCCTGTGAGTTAACAACATTGCCCTAGGGCATACATTGGCCAAACTAGACTTGGATTCTAGTTGATCCCACTTGTTTATTAATTTTCATTATTCATATGTATTAACTGCATGAATTCATGGGAGTCACTGCTGTTTCCATACCTGCATCCAGAGAGCACTGATCAAAGCCCTCTGCCCTCCTTTCTCCCCTGACTGCTACTCCTACACACTGCCCAATCTCTAGTAATCATTCTTTTCTGCTTAGGCTGACCTCTGCTTCTTTGGTCATTGTCTTTCTGTGTCTGGCTTGTACTTACCATGATGTCCTTTAGTTCCATCCATTTTTTCCACTTGACTTGCACGTCATGTTGTTTTTTCTGATTACTGTCCAACAGGTGAATTAAACATGGCATCTCCTGTGTACTTTGTTTCCATGCTAGTTAGGGGGAGCATCTTTTCTTATGTTCCTATGTAGTCAGTCTCTCTCTCTCTCTCTCTCTCTCTCTCTCTCTGTAAATTACTTCTTCATATCTTTAGCTCATTGTTCTACTGGATGGTTTACTTACTTGCAGTTCAAGATATAATTTCATCTTGAATTTCTAGGTAATGGATCATTGCTTATCAGTGTTGCTTTGGTTCACAGATTTACTTCTTCCCATGATTCTGGTGGAATGATTCATTTCTTCTTCTTCTTCTTCTTCTTCTTCTTCTTCTTCTTCTTCTTCTTCTTCTTCTTCTTCTTCTTCTTCTTCTTCTTCTTCTTCTTCTTCTTCTTCTTTTTTGTCTTTTTGAGACAGGGTCTTGCTATGCAGTTCAGGCTGGTCTTGAGCTCACTTTTGTAGCCCAGGCTGGTCTCGAACTCACATCGATCCTCCTGCCTCAGCCTTCCAAGTGCTGGGATTACAGGCGTGTGACCACGCCAGGCTTGATTCATTTCTTGTACTGTGTTCACAATTTGATTGTAACAAGAACTGTAGGAAGTTAAATTTGTGAACCAAGGTACTGCTGTTTCTTAAATAAAATTATCAGTATAGCCAATATTCACTGAATTAACCCAACTCAAGGTTAAAAAGTACAGAATATATGAAATTTGAATATTTTTGTGGACACTCGCAAAATTTTCTTAAAACATACAAATTTATCCCTTGATTCAGTAAACAATCTTTTATTTAACAATGCATCTGAACTAAGTATTGGGCAAGTTATAAGCAGAACTATTCAGGTTTGCAAAAAAGTTCAAGAGTATCACAGACCACAGAAGTATTAGTGCAAGTCTTATTCCAAACATTATGCCATTAACCTTTATGGTAAATTGGTATAAAATGAATGTACTAATTGTTTTCAATTGCTGTTGCCACTAGTTCTGTACTAAGAATGTGGAGACTATCAGTTAACCAACATAGGCATCTGCTAATGTAAATATTTTTAAAGTTTATGCATTATTTTATTAGCTTTTCAATAAAGAAAATATCACCAAAGGGTATTTTAGTCTTCCCTCATCTCCACGCCTTTTTCCTCCCCTTTTCACTCTGTCATTTAAATTTTTCTTGGAATGTCAAAATATGGTGCTCTGTGCAGAGCAGACGCTAAGAATTATAGATGGATATTTTAAATTACTATATTTGCGCAGGAAGCTGTCTATGGTAGCAAATGAAAAACTTTAGGAATAACTGTACTTTTTTAAATGAAGGCAGAGCCTAAGGGGTTTTATGTGTTTTGACTACACTTGTATTCCCCGGAGAAAGAAGGAATCCACTTCTTCATTTGGCATTGCTCCAGAGCCATCTTGAACTACAGAACAGTTAAGGCTCCAGGTGTTGCTCTATGCGTATTGGGCAGGTGCACTCATAGCTAAGCGCAGACCCTGTGGAACTGTCTTTTGGTGAGAAATGCTTCCTTCTGTAAGCTCTTTATTACTAACATATTAGCATATATTAATAATTCACACATATTATTATGTTAGGCACACACATCCACTGCGCCTAGAAGTAGGATTGTCTTGGTGCACCTCTAACCTTTGCTTCCTTTCAACATGTGGTAACCGGAGACGTCTTTCCCCATTTTTGCTGTCCTGGCCCTCCTCTACCCAAAGGCCAAGTCCAGACTTCCTGGTTGCCTTCCAAGGTTGTTTGCTTCCTGTCTCTGAGTCTGGAAGTTGGGAGGTGCTTATACATCTCCAAATCTATGCTTCTAGGCTGTCTTTCTTTGAATTATAAAGAATAGCAGCTGGATGACAATCCAGAGGTGGCATGTCAATCTAAGAATAACTCAGAACACTGTGCAGGTTCGTGGTGGGTGGGGGATGGATCCAAAGCCATGTTTCTGATTTGCCTATATTTATTCTATTCTTCTCATGCTTGGAAATTCCACTGTGGCATCTTGAACATGCAAAGGATATGAAGGCCACAAAGTGTGCCTTGGAGTCACCTTAAGAGGAGCCACCTTTAAAGAAAACTAAACAATGAATAACTGAAATAGTCGTTTATAGAAGACAAAAATAATTAAGGGAAATGACTGTTTAATGAGACTGTCAGTAAATAAAAATGATTCATCCACAGAGAGCTCTCTGCACACCACTATAAATTGATGAGTACATTTCTGGGTTCTGAAGCCCCTGATGTGGCATTGGGGGGTATGACTGAAGTCCTCTGGATTGGTGCTTCTTATGTTTAATATGCATACAAGTCATCTAAGATATTATTAAAATGCAGATTGTGATTCAGTATCCTGGTGGGGCCCTAATTCTTTATTTCTAGCCAGTCCTCTCACACGTAGGATTCAGGTTGTTGAAGACCCAAGGATGGAATTTCTTCTTCATCTGAAGCATAGTTGATATAGTTGAAGTAATGTTGGATCTAGCATCACGTTCCTGGGTTCTAGCTCTGCTACTCATTACTGGGTGACCCAGGGAAGCCATGCTCTACTTCCTTGTCGAAAAATTCTAAATATCCTACTCCTTGCGGGAGTATACAACATGGACCATACCAGACAGCTGGGCTAGAGGAGATGGACTGTTGAATTAAGGGTTTGCTGTTATTGGCCTGGATCTTAGAAGGAGATTTTGTTTTTAGTTTGCCTTTATAGCAGAAGATAGTCTTGAGAGCCATGAATTATTCAAGATCTGAGTGAGAAGCATGGCCATTCTGGCCAATGTGTCTGTGAGATTCAATTTGATGGTGAAGAGAGGAGAGTGGGAATAAGTGAGGAGTGGCAGGAGCACAGTGAGAGGATGGCATGCAGGGAAGGGAAGAGGAAAGGAATGGCAGGAAGCAATATTTTGCATTAGTCAAGGAGGGGACTAACTAGAGCATGAATCTTGTTGGCAGCAGGGATGAAAAAGACAGGGATGACTTGAGAGGGAATGCATGAATTACATACTGGTGTTCTCATGGGATATTAAGTGACAGGAACCGCATAGGTACATTCTGTGGGCATGGTGTAAACTGCCAGGGACTAAGAAATGGGTATTTGGGTGCAGGCCTGAGAAGGCAGTTGGTAGGAGGAAGATAAAGCCTCTGGGGTGAGCTGTTGTGAAAGCTGAATTTTTACCTGTCAATGAGTAGGAAATATGGAGCCAAGAATCTGGCAGGACATGCAAAATGCCAACTAGAAGCAAATAGTCCTCCAGGGGAGCCATGGAGTCTGGTGGTATTAGCAGAAGGATGATCAGTGGAATCCGAGGAGGTCGCTGATCCTATCTATACACGTGGCACACCTTGTTCTGCTTCTCTATGAGCCAAGCTCTTGCAAAGGAACTACTCATGCCCATTTTACCAGGGTTGCAGGCTGCACGCACAGCACATCCTTTTCAGAGGCACAAAAACTTCCTCAAAGAAGGGTTAGTGTGGAGAATGTCACTGTGTGTGAAGGAAACCAGGGGTGGCACTTTGTTCCCAGTTGCTCTCAATAAAGGCTCAGCACCCAGATCTTAGCAAAGTGCTAAAGAGTGTGAGAGTGAATTTAAGAGCAGTTATCTTACTCCTGAGCATGGTCTTGCCACTGGAGTGGGGTGGTATTCATGGGAATGTGTGCCACAAGACTGAAACTACAGGCAGAATAATTGATCAAGGGTTCAGCTGCTGAGCTCTGAAACCCCTGCTGCATGAACTTGACCTCATGTTTCTCATGGGCCACCTTTAGCCAGAGCACGGTATGTCAGGAAGGCTAGGGCAGCCTGTTCTTGAGATGGGTTCTCCTCTGACAGATGACTTTAAGCTGAGAACTCCTGACAGCCTTTTGGAATCTTACAACCTCCCTTAGACTGCATAGCTTTCCAGGATGCTTCCATACAATCTCTCTCTTTCACTTGAGTCAGCCTTGATTGTGGTCTGACAGCCATTCTGTTTTCTCAAGCTCTATCGTATTGTTATTTTCTCCTATAGTGTTGCTTTCCCTGAAGAAACTGTTATACAGAAGACCCTGACTAGAACAAGTAGGAAGCAATAGGGGGAAGATAGGCAAGTTAGATTTGCATCAGTTATTGATAATAAATATCAGAAAGGCAGAAGATTTTTTTTTTTCGGAACCAGAGATTGAACTCAGATCCTTGCATTTGCTAGGCAAGCACTTATTCTACTGAGCTATCTCCCCAGCCCCATGGCAGAAGATTCTTGGAAACACTCACAAGCTGAAGAGGAGGTGAGAACAGAGGAAGAGTTCGGAGAGACCATGGTAGGAGTCCTCCACATTCATGCTCATTCCTTTAAACTCTTTAATATCAATTTCCCCTCTCCCTCTGTGGTCTCTATTATAAGCTTCTTGTTGGTGTCCACCCACCACATGTGCCCACAGAGCTCACTCTCTAGTGTTCATAATCAAGCAATTTTCCCACCTTACCAATAGGTACAACCTGTTGACATGCCAACTAACATTCTGCCGACCCACACCCTGTCTTGTTTTGCTTCCCTTCTTATGTTTTGTGTTAGTCAACTTCCTTGTAGCTGAGATATGATATCTGATGCTGATAACTTAAAGGAAGGAAGGTTGAACTGGACTCACAACTTCAAGGAATTCAGTCCATGGTTGCCTGGCTCTAAGGCAGGAGTGTCATGGTGGAAGAGTGGAACAAATCTGATTAGTTCATAGCATCAGGGATGCAGAGCAGGGAAACAGCACCAGAGAGGAACAGGGATGAACTGTAATAGTATCTGTTATGGTGTCTAGTCTCCCCACCAAATCCTCATGCAGTCATGTGTCAGCTTCTGGAGTTGGTGATTGATTTTTGATCCAATGCTGGGATTATGAGTGTGAGTTAACTGGGGCAGATATTCTACATTACAATGTAAGGAGCACAGACAGACTAGCTAGCTGCCTGAGCTGCTGCTACTACCCTTGCTTTCTTGCTCTTTGCATTGGCCAAGAAAGGTTGTCATGTGCTATGCACCACTTTGCCTTGGAGCCAGCTGAGTATGAATTGGAACCTCTATTAACTGTGAGGTAAATAAACCTTTTCTCTCTTCATTTTGGGTGTCAGGTATTTTTCCTAGAAATGAGAGAAGAGTGACTGAGACAGAATTTGGCACCAGACAAGTGGCGTCATTGCTATAGCTTCACCTGATCGTGTGGATTACAGGCTTTTTGGGATGGCCCACGGGAAGAGATAGGAAAAGTTTGGAGATGTTGCTTACAAGAGAAATGCTGGAATAGATTATCTGCTCTATATGAGAGGTTCTGGTCAGAAGACCAGAGGGCTGATAGAAATAGAAATCTTGCCTGTAAAGATCAGGCTAAGGAGGTTTCTTCTGGAAGCAAGGACTTCATTGGTTGTTGGAATCCAGACAATGTAATATTATGGCTTGGAAGAAAGTTTTGTCTGCATTTTCTTCATGTCCAGAGACTTTGCTTAAGACTGAGATTAAGTGCCACGGACTGATTAATTTTTCAAAAAAAAAAAAAAAAATTCAAAGCAGCCAAATATTGAAGCAGTGGCATGGCTATTGTTGGGGCCTTTTAGTGAGATTTATGGTGGGAATGAAGAGCATAGAGCCCAGCAGGATGATGTAAAATGTTGTGAGTTTGGTGAGAAAGGAAGCTCCAATAAAGTTGTGGAATGCAAGGATAGAGCAAAGAGGATTTCTACTGCCGGGAAGGAACCAGAGAATGGAAAGGTTGGTCTGAGGGCATCACTGGAGGCAGCAGGTCTCCACTGTTTGAAGCCTCTGAAATTCAAGTGTGAGAGATTTGCTTTGGGAAAAAGCCACAGAGACCCATGTTCCAGAATGTTGGTGACATGGAGATTTGTTCCTTGGAATCAAGGTCAGTATCCTTGGTGATTTAGGAACTTGACCCCTACAACCAAGAGAGAAGAAAGCCTGGCTACTGCTCCAGATGGCATCAAACTTTGGTATCATCCATGTGGCATTGGCTTTAGGAACTTGCAGAATTTAGGAGTTCTGAGGTTAAGAAGGCTTCCACCTAGATTTCAGAAGGCCTCGGAGGCCAGGCAGTGTGTTCCTGGGAGGACATTGTGTAAAGATGTGAATGAAAAGCCTATTCAGTGGAAACTTCAGAAGTTTGGAAAAGCCAGGAGCATGGATCATGTAAGGGAAACCGCAAGAAGGGAACAAAGCCAGCCTAAGAGAGAAGCTATGGGAGCTACCACCAAGAGTGCTGCAAGAGCAGAGTTACATGGAGCTCATAATTTGCTACAGATCGCTTCAGATGTTTCACATGAAACTACACAACTCAGTGTTTTCCCTGCTGGATTTTGGAATTGTGTTGGTCCCAATGCTGGGTATCCTGCTGTGTGTACCTTTTGAAATGGCAATTTTTATCTTGTGCCATTGAATGTTGGAAGTGTTTAGCTTTTCATTTGCACTAAGGGTTCTCAGCTAAAGGTCTGCCTTAGATCTTGGAAGACACTTGGGACTTGGACTTTTCAGTAATGCTGAAACTGTAGGACTTCAGCAACTCTTAGAGATAGACTAAAATATGTTTTGCATAAGGGGATGTGCGTGAGTCTTTGGGGGCTCAGGGGCAGAAGGTTACAGTTTGTGCCTAGTTGTTCCCCCAAAAGCCTCATGCAGTCATGGGGCAGCTGCTTCTTGATCCATTTCTAAGATTATGGGTACAAGTGCCCTGGGGTGGATATTCTGCATTACAATGTAAAGATGAGGAAGAGACTAGCTAGCTGCCTGAGCTTCTGCCACTTCCTTTGTTTTCTTCTTCTTTGTCTTGATCATGAAAAGTTGTTCTGTGCCATGCACCACTTTGCCTTGGAGCCAGCCAAGTATGAATTGATTTTTTTTTTTTTTTTTGTCTTTTTGAGACAAGGTCTTGCTGTGCAGTTCAGGCTGGCCTTAAGCTCACTTTTGTAGCCCAGTCTGGCCTCAGACTCACACTGATCCTCCTGTCTCAGCCTTCCAAGTGCTGGGATTACAGGCATGCACCACCATGCTTGGCTTGAGTATGAATTGAAACCCCACTGACTGTGAGATAAATGAACCTTTTCTTCCTTCATTTTGGGTGTTGGGCATTTTTCCTAGCAATGAGAGAAGAGTAACTGAGACAGTATCCCAGACCATGCCTCCACGACCCTCCTAGACATACCACTGATCTAATCTGCTGAGCCTTTTTTAACCCAGTGACGTTGACACACCAGGATTAATGTGCCCTCCTCTTTGGATACTGGGTTTCATAGTCAGCCCTCCTCTGCATGAAATTCATTTCCACCCCTGTCATTTGTCCTACACTGAGCTGATCAACAGATCCCCAATTTGATCAAACCCAGTCATCCATCCACTTCAAACCTGTGCTAAAGCAACTTACAATGGCTAGAAAATAAACAAAAAATAACCCTGATTGTCACTTTAGATTCATGGCCATACACATCAAGCTAGCCTCCAATTTCTGGTGGATTATTTGACTTTGTTTTTCCAGTCCCTTTCCTCACCTACTTTCTGCAGGACCAGTGCTCATCTTATCTCTCCTCAAGCTTCCCACAGCCCTCTCTAATGTTATCCAAGGTTCCATTCTCAATCATGGTGATTCCATTCTTCTAGTCACGCAACCAAAACCTCGAAGTCATCTTGAGCCCCTTTGTGCTCAGTTTCCTATATCCAAACCATTAGCACTTTCTTGGCTCCATTTTTTTTTAGATAGCACCAAAATTGAACACTCTTCATTACATCCCCCCCCCTACCAACTTTCCCGTGGTTGACCACCAATCTGCAAGCTGGCTTTCCTTCTATTCTCAGGCCACCTCAGCAACCAAAGCATTTATCAGAGCCTGGCGTCTCTCTGTGGACAAGCCTCCAATAATTTTCTAATTCACTTTGTCCTCATCTCATGGCCCCCAGGACTGACCTAATCTCTCACGGCTGTCCTAATTGGCTCCGTCGCTCTTGCCCCATCCATCCATCATGCTTGATCATAACAGCTGTCACACTGAGCTGCCCAAGGACCTTAGGACTTGCTGTCCCTCTACCCCTGGTGCTGAATTCTTCATTTCCTCAGATCTTCTCTTCAGCAACCTTTTTCAGTGTGGTCTCCCTGATCCCCGAATGCTGAAGAGTACGTCCTTTCCCCACTGCATGCACTCTGTACCCTTCATATCCTCTTCAGTCTTTTCTCTTTGCTTAGCCCTTTCCGCCTCCTGACATCTCATGTGTTTGCTCCATCGTTTCTCTTCTTAAACTAGAAAGTGTACACCACTAGGGCAGCTTCTCTGCTTCCCCCAGAAGGTTCTCCCTGAGTACAATGTGTGATCAAACAATATGGCAACTGTTCGAATTTTAAAAAATTTTGTTATCGTAAAAGACGTTTACCTTTGATGGTCATTTTGGCTTTGGACAAGAACCAGATATCCCAGGGTGCCAGATTCAGTGAAGAAGGATACCTTGTAATATTTTTATTGGACAGAAATTGCTGTTAATATTTTGAATCAATTCAGACGATTGAACCATATACTCAATTCAGTTCCAGAACTGCTTCAAAAAGTATGAAATATAATGGGATAAGTATGTTCGAAGTCAGGGGAAATATTCAGATGGGGACTAATGGCAATGTGTCTTTTACTGTAATAAATTTTCAAAAAATTTAACATTTCACTATATTATTTGATCAAACCTTGTGGTTGCCCAGTTAATGAGTTAATGAGATGTAAAGGAGGGAGGGGAGTCCTCTAGTGGAAAAAATGAGGAGAGACTGGTTTAGGTCACTAAGGAATTTTGGCAGGGAGACTATTTTGGTGGAGAAGACACGAAATAGTCCAGAAGAGATTCGAAGACCTTATCATGGTGGAAAGGCAGGATTGACCTCAAAGGAAGGGTTCCTGGAAGGTACACGACACTGTCCTCTAAGTTTACACCACCAATTCGCAAAATAAACACAGCAGTGTCTACTGGACACTGTGAACCTGAAGGCAGTGTGCGGGTGTGAGATTTGGTGTGTGGTGAGCCCTCATGGTGCTATCAGGGCCTGAGTTGGGGTCTTGAGTGGCTTGATTCTTGGATCTTCTCACCCACTGGAGCTCTGAGGGCCTATCAGCCACCATTTTCTTCTTGAAAAATTGATTATGGAAAAACATCTCAGGTAAAAGGCAGCATCTTTAGGGAGGAGACAGCTCTGGGGTTTGAAGTACAGTAGTAAAGAAGGCAGGGATGGGTCTGGTGAGCTGGAGGCTGGTAACCTTGGGGCTGGGCTGGGATTTTCCACCCTGTCTGCATCCTAAGGAAGGAGCGACTCTAAGGGAAGCAAGGGGTTAGGTATTTCTGTATTCAGAGCACTGACATTACTCCAGAAAGAAATGAGAAGAGATTATGCAGGAAGGGAATTGAGTCTGTCATGAGCTTCAAGAAAGAAAGAAAGAAAAAAGACGTAGAAAGGAGCTGTTTGTTGTTCTTTGTTCAAGTTTTTATCTCAAGAGTCTGTTTATAAAAATGCTCTCTCTTGCCCAGCTCTTTTGCTCTAGCCTGGTGGCTCTTTCCCCCCTCGCCTCCTCCCTATCTTGCTCTTGTTTGACTTAAAGCTCTTTCCTTGATTAAATAATGAATAAAAGCTCTTACTGAGCCTGGCTTTCCTGGACCTGGGGAGAAATTACAGATATATGTACATACATATACATGCAAAACAGCTGAGATAAAAGAGGCTCGAGATAAACAGGTTTCTCAATTTTTTTTTCTTTCTTTTAAAGGAATGTCATTAATAAACGACACTTACAACACAAATTTAAAATAGATAAGACAGCTTAAATGCCAATGGTTTGACTTCATACGGGTCTTGTTTGGTGGCATTTATTTTTATTTAAAATCCTTATATTTCTTACTTATGTTTTTGTAGTCTTGGAGATTGAACTCAAGACTTTTCCGATATAATACAAGTTCTCTGCTACTAGGTTATATCTCTAGTTCTTTTATTTTGGGTAAAGGTCTTGTTACATTGCTCAGGCTGACCTCAAATTCTCAATCTTCCCACTTCTTAGCCTCCAAACAAGTTGAGATTCCAGGCATGATATTTATGTTTTTAAAAAGGTTTTGGGGTCTTCTTCACTAGAACTACTAAATCAGGTAGGGATTGGGCTGTGCATGTTACTCTACAGAAGAAAGATGATCCGAGTCATCACTAGCGTTTCTATTTGGCCTTCTTTCTTGAGGCTAATCCATTAAGGCCAAATATTTGTCACATGCCATCTGGATAGCTAGATGACTGTATGCTAGAAGAGCTAGCTTGGCATAGTCCTTTCCCTCTTTAATCATGTCTCATAGCTGCAAGGAGGAGGAATGGGAATCCTAGCCTCCCTACCCGTCAAACCACGGGGTCCTTCAGCTTGTTATCTATGCCAGATTTGAAAGAGAACCCTTCTGCCCTGATAAGTAAAGACATAATAGGATTTCAGAAACGGTACTAAAAGAAGGCAAAAATAACATCGTTTAAAAATGTTTTTCAGGGCCTAGCGGGATGGCTCAGTGGTCTAAAGCCCCTGCTTGGGAAAGCTTGGGCGGCTTCAGGGACCACAGTTTGATCCCTGGCACCACATGCTGCGCTAGCCCTGCCCTCGGGGTGGGCTGAGCCGGCTGTAAAAATGAGTGAATAAACAAACAAAGGTTCTGAAAGAAGAAAAAAATAAATAAATAAAATTAAAAAAAATTCTTTAAAAAAATAAAATAAAAATGTTTTTCAGCATAAGGTCTATAAGATCTACAGGATCTCACTACATAAATCAGACTTATAGTGATCCTTGTATTTTCAGCTTCCCAAGCTCTGGGATTATAGGCATACACCACCATAACCAGTCTAAAAATATCATTTTAAGGCCATAAGATGAATGAGCACATCATGAGCCTTGTTCACTCATGTTTAGCTGCACTGTGGTCAACAGTGTTCGTAGGTTCAAACACTGAACCTGAAAGCAAAGGACCTGACACTGACAGACTTAACAGAAGCACAGTTGTGAGATCTAAGACTTGTTCCTCTAACTGTGGCTAGTATCCATCTACTCGTCCAGTTATTTTATAGCTGACAAGTATATGGTCAAGTCACATAGAGAGGTAAATAAGACCTGTACCACCTCTGGCCTCAAGGAGTTTGTAGGCGATGGGAGCAGATAATGAACTGAAGAAATTGTTCTGAAGGGAAAAGTCATGTGTCAAAGAGAACACCTCCCTGCACTCAGTGTCAGGAAAGATTTCCCTGAGACAATAATGCTGAAAATGTAGTCCAGAGGATGAATAGGCTCAAGGAAGAAAGAGCTAGCAGGTACATTCCATACGGAGGGCTTTGGAGACAGTGCGAGACAGTGAGAAGACAGGAGCTTAGAGGAGTAGAATCAAGCTGTGGCAATTATATGTCATTGTGTAAATTTCTCCAGAACTTAGAAAATGAAAGCAGCAAGTGTTGCTCTTCTCAGAGTTCGTGCGGCTCAGGAAATGAGGGACAGCCTTGCTGAGCAGTTCTGACTCAAGTTCTCTCTCCAGTGGCAACTGAGAACTGTAGTACCTGCTTGGTGCTGTGGCATATGCGGGCAGGAGGCCTTAGGCTGTGCCATGGGGACCTCACTGTGGAGTTCTTGGAGAGGCTTTGTGATCTGATAGCTGACTTCTCCCAGAGCACAAGCTCCAAGAGATAGAGATGCCAGATTTGGAAGAGAGTCCTTCTACCCTGATAAGCAATGACACAATGGGGCTTGAGAAAGAAATTTTACAAAGGCACTAAAGGGAGGCAAAAATAACATTTTTAAAAAATGTGTTTTAGTACAGGGTCTCTAGGATCTACAGGGACTCCTCTCCATCTCAGATTGCCTCCAAAGCCCTCCGTATGGAATGTACCAGCTAGCTCTTTCTTCCTTGAGCCTATTCATCCTCTTGACTACATTTTCAGCATGATTTTCTCAGGGATATCTTTCCTGACACTCAGTGTAGGGAGGTATTCTCTTTGACACACGACTTTTCCCTTCAGAACAATCTCTTCAGTTCCTTATCTGCTCATTGACATCTGGCCCCCTGCTCCCATCGCCTACAAACTCCTTGAGGCCAGAGGTGGTACAGGTCTTATTTACCTCCCTATGTGACTTGACCATATACTCGTCAGCTATAAAATAACTGGATGGGTAGATGGATATTAGCCACAATTAGAGGAACAAGTCTTAGATCTCACAACTGTGCTTCTGTTAAGTCTGTTGGTGTCAGGTCTTTCGGTTTCAGGTTCAGTATTTGAACCTATGAACATTGTTGACCACACTACAGCTAAACATGAGCCATGAACTGTCACAGTGACCACATTAGAAGCAAGGCCCTAGGCATAGCTTACATTCAAGGGGATGATAATTAGGCTCCATCTTCTGAAGGAAGGAGCATTAAAATGATTTACAGGCCCCACACTAGCTGAGGAGGACTTTGCTGCCATATGTGGATGTACTGACCAGCAAAGGCTGCTGTAACGGAACACCACAGATTTGATGTCTTCAACGATAGTGAATGATTTTTGCACTTTCCTAGGAGCTAGAAGTCTGAGGTCAGCGTATCAGCAGGGCTGAGCTTTCAAGGCCACTATACTTGGCTCGTAGTCATCCTCTTCTCTTGCACTCTCGCATCATCTTTCCTCTGCCTATCTGTCCTGGTCCTCTCCTCTAATAAAGATACCAATTATACTAGATTCATATCCTGCTATTGACCTCATCTTACTTAATCACCATCTTAAAGCCTCCAGCTACAGTTACTATTTTGGTAGTGGGGTGAGGGAAATAGGGCTTCAGCACACGAATTTGGGGGAACACATTGAGTTTCTCACATAAGGACTTAGGTATTTATTCTTAGAGCAATTGCAAACAGTTGCAGTTACTTGAGTCTCTGGGTGGCATAGTGAGATTGGCATTTAGGGACCCAGTTACAGGGAGAGAGCATCAGGTGGGCTTGACAGCCTTACGGTGCCCAGGTGAGAGGTGAGGGGTCTTGGTGTCATGGTGGTGGCACCAGAGACAAAGTTCAGTTGATGGATCCAAGACACTGAGGATGCAGAATTATTAGGACTTTGGACAGATTGCCCACGACTAGTAAGAGCAAGGGAGAGCTGGTGATGATGCCTGCGTTCTGGCTTCCATACCTGGGAGGTGGTAAAGCTGCTGCTTATCTAGAGTGAAACAGCAAGTCCACTTTGAGAGGCAGTGATGAAAAGATTCTGAATGTGCAGAGGATGTGCTGTGCTGAGAAACCCAGTAGTCAATCAAACTGACATATCCTTGGAATATTGCATAAAGCTTTATTCTGAGACTGAGGCGAAAAGCCTGCACTTCAGCAGTAGGTCAGTGAGTCAGAGGCAGAGACACTGAAGAGAGGGCCTGGGTGACACTGAGTGGGAAAGAGAAAAACGCTTGGGGCCAACACCCAAAGGACTCCAGTGCCTGCAAACACTAACGTCATAAGCTTCATTGGACAACTTTTCATACACTGAATTTGAAGGTGCTACTTAGGCAAGTCTTCATAAAACTTGATATCACGTGTAGGAGCAGAAGTACAGGGCAAGAAAGCAGACCAAAGACTCTGCAACGTGCCTGATGATTGTACCAGACAGAAGTGTTTACATACATCTCTGCTAGTTCTTGACACATGAGCAGAGGCTGGCCTCACCGCTTCCTATGTGCCTGTGTGTGTATAGGTGCGTGCTGAAATGAGACAAAATCAAGGTGTTCTCAGTCCTTCTATATGGCAGATGGCTAAGTGTTCACCTACTAAACATGATCTTTTTTTTTTTTTTTTTAATTCAGAACTGGGGATTGAAGGAAGACAGCCTTATCGCATCCCATCTGTCTTTTGGGTCATGAATAACCCAGGAAAAGGGGCATTGTAGACATAGGCCACAGGAAGCTTCTGAGGGAGACCTGAAAGGCAGGAGGAAGTCAGCCATAACAGTAAGGTGATTTCTTCCAGACTTCCTTCAAGTTTCCTTGGATAACACATTTCCCACATGTGACACTGGAAGGGCCTGCAGGAACAGGGCTCCAAGTCCTGTTAAACAGGGAAAGAGATCATCTCAGTGGAGGATTCCTGTTGGGGACAGAATGTGTTCCCTAACTAGAATGGTTAATTTAGCATCACACATGGCTGAGCGCTGTTTTTGTGTCCTGCGCATGCTCAGTAGGGATTATGAGGAAGGAAGTCACGTGGAAGTTAATGGGATAAGGGAGGAGTGGGAATAAGGAGGCATGCAACAAGGTTGCAAACAGGCTGAGATTGTGCCTGACAGTCCTGTGCACAGTTTAGGGAAGACTGTCTCTTTAAGGACCCTGCTCTTATTCTTTCTAGCATCCAATGTGCTTATTCTTACTGTGTTTGTAGCCTCTCTTCCTACTCTTCTTACTTGAATGGTGGCTCTATAGAGGCGTGGGTCTGCGACAGTTTTGTGTAGTGGTGTGTGGCAAGTATTTAGACTGGTGTGAGGACCTATCGGGCGTTCGATGAATATTTGTGGAATGAATCAGTGGGTGGGCATTCTTCAGAACCCCATGAAGCAGGATTGATGAGAGCCCCTCTGAAGGGGGTGACGGCTCCTCAGGGCTTCACCACACTTAGAACAGCGTCTAATAAAAGCCTCTTTCCCTTGTTTGCCTTTACACATCTACTGACATTGGAGGAAAGAGGAAGGGCCTAGCTTGCAAGCCTATGAGATGCACGGACTTCCCTAGTCTCCCAAAGGCCTTTTATATATGAAGTCTTTCGCTGTCTGTCTCTTACTGATGAATCCATCCCAGCTAGTGCCCCTTAGGCTACATCACACTGCCCACACCTGCTGGCCTGACATGCTTCACCCTTCCCTCTACGTGCCCTCGGCTGTGCCCTGGGAAAGAAGCCAGCCCGCTGGTTTATTGCAAAATTAAAGGCCTTCTTCTTTCTTCAAGTGTACCACTTTCTGACCCTAAGCAGACCAGAAGATAGCCAAAGGGACTTAGAGCACTTTGGAATTATATTGATCCTTTCTAGGGCAGGTTTCACATGCAGATAAATTGAGTCCATTTCAGATGGATGGGACAAGAGCCGGGTCAACAGCCACACTGTAGTGGGCTTACTTCCCAGAGGACAGACCGCTCCTGCTCCTGTCCTCTGGAGGAGCAGTCGGGCCCATTTCTATCTGAATAAGACCATGTTCCAGGAACTGTGGGGACAGAGGGGTTGTCCTTCTCCAGGTCCTTGGTGTCCTGACCCAGCCTTGTCCCTCTGGCTCTCCGCTGTGACCCCTGCTCTTGTGGGCCTCTGCCCCAAGGCTCTTTGACACATAATAGCATCTTCCCCCTCTCCTAGCCCTTTCCTGTACCTGGGACTCATGTTTCTCCCATTTCTCTCTCTCTGCTAAGAATATGTTTGACTGAGAAATATGTCATGGGAACCCAACTGCTTTGTGAATATCAAATACAAAATTGAGCCTAATTAACTATGAAAATTAATTATACCTCGAATAATTTCTTTTTGGGTGGAAAGTTCTACACGGTGTTCAGGCTCTCACTACTAGATCAGACTCGGAGTGATCCACCACAGTCTCCCAAGAGCCAGTCTCCTCGGCATGCGCCACCATGCCAAGTCTCAGTTGCTATCTCAGAGCACCCCGGGGAGTGGGGTTAGCATAGCTGGCCTGGGGATTGAACCCAAGGCCCCTGTGCCTGCTTGCAGGTGCTTTAATCCATTGAGCTATTTGGCCAGCCCCCTCAAATAATTTCTAAGGGGTCACAGAAATGAAGGTGGGAGGGGCACCCCCTCAGAGGATGTGAGACTCAGATGGGATCTCAAGGAAGACCTTGGAACAGTTTCAGGATAGCAAGGTCTAGGCTGAGTAACACTCAATGGGTCTAGCAGCTGTGCAGAGGATGGGCCCCGAGAGAAAGGCTTATGTTGGAGAAGAGAAGGAGAAAACAAAGACAGAAAGAGCCCGATTACCGTCCACGGCAGCAGCCTGCTCATCTGTCAGCTAAGCTAGCAGGCTTCCCCTGATCTGAGCATTGAAACCGACAAAGAGATTAATAAACCAAGTTCAAGGCTGCAAAAAGGACCAGACCCGCAAAGAACTCAGTCAGTATCTGTTTAAATCTCAGAAACTGATTTGTGGGGCCTGGGAGGCATAGTTCCTTGCTTATACCTTGAGCGTAAGCCATAGAAGACCACCTTGCTTCTGAGTAGGCTCCGTGCCTCCATTGTCCCATCTGTAAAATGTGAGAATATGATGTCTCCTTAAGCTGGCTTTGGTCATAGGTCAAAGGAGACTCTTGGAATTGGGCCTGATGCAGCGATCACTTTCTTTCCAGGGCTCCTCCTATTATCATCATTACTGTTGTTATTGTGCGGAAACCCTGACTGTCTTAGTTTCCCAGCAGCTGATTCTTCTGGGCTCCTCCCTACCCTGCTGGTCTCAAATTCTCAGCCTTCTCTGTAGAGTTGTCTTTTTTCTACTTTGATATGTGTGGCCAGGGTAGAATGGGATGCTTCTCCTTCCCGTAGGTGTGTGTCCTCCACAGTGATATCCAGCCCCTCCCCTTATGGATGCTTAACTAACTTCTAATGTCTTAAATGGCACAAACTCAGCCCCAGACTCCCCCACTCTTGACCTCCAACAAGTTCATTGTCCTTATTTTCACAATGGCATGGTGATTCCCAAGTTGCTCCAGGCCCAGTGACCCCAGGGGTGCTTCTGGGTTCTTCTCTCTCCCCCACTTCTCATGCCCGCTCCATCAGTCAGTCTAACTTATCCTAGTCGTTCACGCTTCTCTTACGCCTTCAGGGGCTCCCACCTCAGCCTCAGTCACCAACACCGACGCCTCCAGTTCTGTCACCTCCGTCTTGCATTCCACTCTAATATCTCCCCACACAAAGCCAGAGGGACCGCCAAGTAATTATACCAGATCAAGCCCAGTGACTTCTTATCACGATCAAGATTAAATCCAAGTAGTTTTCCCTAGGTTAGCAGCCGGGCGCACCCAGCCCTGGCACCATCTCCTGCTGCCACCTCCCACCTCCTACCGTCTCTTCTGCTCCAGCCTTGCCAGTCCCCACACTTCCAGGGCCCCACCCCGCCGCTCCTCTCCCAGGGCAGCAAGCTATGCCTTCAGAGGATGCATTCATCACATGATAATTACTGTCCACTCCTCCAGGCTTCTCTGGTCTTCCCATCTGAAATAAGTGACCCGGCCACCACCTCTCATCATTCTATTTAACTATCTACATTCGCTTGTCTCCAAATAATAGGTTCTCATTTATATGTTTTGACTTTCTTTGTTTCTTTGTTTCTTTGTTTCTTTCTCTCTCTCTCTCTCTCTCTCTCTCTCTCTCTCTCTCTCTCTCTCTCTTTCTGCAGTACCAGGGATCAGACCCAGGACCTCAAGCTTGCCAGGGTGCTTATGCTGTTGAGCTATCACCCCAGACCATTATTTATATATTTAATTTTATCCCACAATGTCCAGATACTGGGAAAAAGACTATATCTGTCCAAGCCACAGTAATATCCTTAGAACCCATAATAGTACCTTGCACATAGTAATACTTGGTTAGTTACATGTATTAAGTTGTAAGGACCTCAGGCAAAGTAACTAAGTAAAAGCACATAAGTTCTGTTTGGGTCCAGACCTAAGTTAAAACCCTGGTCATTACCGTGGGACAAGCATAGGTTACTTACACTTGTAACCATGGTTATAGCTATTTGACCTTGATCTTACTTATCAACAACTCTAAGCCTTGATTTACTAATCTGTTAAATAGTAGGACCACCTACCATACTGAATTTGGTGACAACTGGATGAAATAATAAATGCATAGAAAATCAAGTGCCTTGGCCATTCTAGGTCCCTAATAAAGAAGACTTATTTGTATGAATATTGAACCTCTGGGTAGCAATGAAAACCAAAGCCTCAAGGCATCGAAGAGAAAGAATTAAGGGAAGAGAAGGCACCCACCCCTGGAGTCAACAAAAGGAAAGTGAGGGCAGAAAGCGCAAGCTGCCACCCCACTGGTCAGGCTTTCAAAATGCTGCTGTTGGCAGTGCGCTTAAGATGTCCATGAACTTTGGTGCATTCTAATGAGACTGATGTGGAGGCTGATCAAGGCAGTGAGAGACAAGGTTATTGATATCTGTCTGTGGACCTCTGTGGGACCTGAGCCAGGGCTGTAACAAGGATCCAGAAGTTGCATCAAGGCAATTGATTCTCTATCACCCCAGGAAGACGTGCATTCAGGGGAGCTGGCAGCCTGGCCAGCCACAGCCTGCGCTACTGAAGCATGCAAATGGCTCAGCTCCTATGGCTGCTGCGCTCCCTGGAAACCTGCAGGCCTCCAATCCAAGAGGTATTTGGCACCTTGTATTTTTAGCCATGCAAACAACGGAAGAAAAAACTAAAAGAGACATGTATGTCTGATGATATCTGGTGTCCCTGTGACATGTTTTAGCTGAAGAAGAGATGATAGGGAGGTCGTGGGATACTGTCTGGGCTCGCCCCATGTAGTCAGGCTATTTTAAGACTCTTAAGAAGAACAGAGAGCTCCTGGAAGGATCAGGCTGAAGATTCCAGACTCAGTCTTCCGATCTTCTCTGGGTTTCCCATGCTCCATGCATGCACAACTCTGCAGAACACGCAGAGCCGTGAGCCTGCAATGTACCTAGACAGGTACGTCTGTCTGTGTGCCGGCCATCTCCCCACTAGCCTGGGCAACCCCCGAGGCCAGTGGTTTTGTTTTACTCATTTACAAATGCTCACAGCCAGGCACAGTGCCAAGGTTACCCCACAATGCTTGTGGAATGAACAAGTAGGTTTGGATGACACTGTCTCTGGCTCTTGTCCTAAGAGATGAGACCTTAGCTTTGTGGTACAGAGAAATCTCTCTCAGAGGAGCAGGAAGGTGAGAGCACTGCATGGGCAACTCAGACAGGACTGGCCTTGGGCTGAGGGAGAAGATACTGATGTCATGTTAAAGCCAGCCAGTTCATGGTGCGCAGGCAGCTCTGTGGAGTGGAGAAGAAAAGGCCCCAGAAGCCCGCTGGTTGACCGTGAGATTTCCTTTGCTCTATCTGGCCCCACCTCCTGCTCCTCCCTGGACTACTGAGTGGAAAAAAAAAAAAAAAAAAAAAAAAGAATACATGGAGTCTGCAAGCAACAAAGACCTCTGGGGTCTTCAGCAGACTTATCCTTTCACTCATCTGTTCATTCGTTGGATTACACTTTGCTCAGGGTTTCCTAAGCTTCCTTATGAAATGAGACAATGAACTTCCTGTGGCTACTCAGACAGTTCCCATTTCTTTTACTTCAGGCCACTTCCTAAAGGTAGGGTTTGTTCTGAAGTGTTGGGGCTGCAAGTGCTTTCTGCCATAATCCACCCCTGCACAGGGCTCTTCCTCGTGCCCATCCCAGAATGCCGGAGAGCCCCAATGTTCAGCAGAGCCAAGGGCTAATCTGGTAGACGCCACCAGGTTCCTTGTTACTAAACATCAGAAGGTACTCAGTAGAGGTTGCTTTGTTCTCTGTGAGACAGTTGCTTTCTTATCTTGCTAACGATGGAAACTGGGGAAGGGAGAGAGCTGAGCACTATGGCCCATCTAATCTAATTTGTAACTTACGTCACAGCAACAATTAGCATGCATCATTTACATTTCTTCTAACACTTTCTCTGAATCCCTGAGTTTTCAAGGTGGTTGGTGTAAACGCATGCCTGGCTTCTTGGAAGCTTTGCACGTGTTCTGAGGAAGGGGGTATGGGGGTGTGTGTGTGGGGGGGTCTGGCAGCAGCAGATGGGGAAGGCTGGGCTGTCTTCAGCCTGAGCCATATGGGATACCTCTCGCTTGCAACCCGGGATCCTGATAGGAGCATCTGTCTCACACTGTCTGCGGCTCACGTTTTCTTGGTGTGGGAGAGCAGGGCCCTCTATCAAGATTCAACACCCACTCCTGGGAAGAAAGGAAGGAAGAAGCATGGGAGAGAAAGCGACACATGAAGTCTTGGCGCGTCGTGCTTCTTGTTCATTTGGGGTTCATCATGATTTTTCTACTCCTAGAGAGGTTCAGAGATGCAGAAGAGGTAAAATGGAACTTGCTGAGAGAAGAAGAGAGCCTAAAGACAGGGACAGAAGGCACATGCTGTTTTCTTTTGAGTACTATGCTCCTTCCATTATAGCATGATTACTTTTGTATAAAGAATTAAAAAGACTCATATAGATTGAGATTTTGGAGAAATAAGCATTTGTAAGAAGACTATAATGATGGAGTAAAGATGGGCAGCAGAGGACAGACAAGGCAGACTAGATTTAAAAAGATTCAGGGGTGGGCTGGGCAAACAGCTCTGTGGCACAGTGCTTTCCTGGCAGAGACAAGGTCCTGAGTTTTATTCCTGGTACCAAAACTCAAAACAAAAGATGTAGAGGATGCGAATCAGGTTCTAAGATGTTAAAAAAAATTTAGAAGAGGTGCTGCTTGTCAGGGGAAATGGTGACACTTTTCTCTCCACCGGAGAACACCTAGGAAGGAAAAGACAGGGCTGGTGTCAGGGAAGAAAAGAGACAGGGACTAGAGGAGGTAAAGCCAAGCACAGGAAGACTCTGTAACATCACAAGGCTTAGCGCCTGCCATGGTATCCTGAGAACATCTGGGGTTGATCACAGATGTAACTCTCTCCATCATTCCTCACCCCACTCCTGGAAGAGAAAATAAATCAAGGATCCTTAATGATATGTGTAGGAAATGAGCTTGACAAGTGAAGAGTGTCAGAAACTCTGTGTCTGTATATGGTCTTCAAATTAATGTTTGGTGTGCACATTACTTATGTTTTCTGTAAAGCTTCTTAATGACTGTGTGAAGAGTGTTGTTTGTCTCATATTTTAAATATTCCCAGGTGTCCTTGGAAAGCAGGAGTAGTAAGCAATATTTCACAAAAATAATTCCCCAAAGGATTCCATGAATATGAGATCAACATCTGAATGTGAAAAATGTGTGTGTGTGTGTCTGTGCGCGCGCGCACACGTGCGCGCACACTCGTGCATGTGCATACACACCGACATGGGTATACATGAGTAATCAATGCTTAGAGTAAGTCCTGCACCTAGCGGCAACAAATTTCTCAGGAAAGAGTCCTTAGCACTGATCATTCTATCACTGACTAGTGTGCATTAGTTAAGGCCACTTCTCTCATTTTTTCAGGTCCAAGTGAAATCTGAGAAATACAAGTGAACCATAGTGGCAGGGGCAGTGAAGAAATAAGAGAGCTAACAAAAAAGGAGTTTGTTGAAGTAAAACAAATAAAAGATGTTCGTTGCTGCTGAAATAATAGTGGGATTTTGCAGATGGCTGTGGAGATGACTGAGGGGTGGGATTGGCATAGGGAAGAGCTATTGCTTAGGTGCTCTCAGCGGGAAGGTGTTCCTAGTCCCAAGGCATAGACTTGTTCCTTTCCAAACACAGCCTCTGATTTTGTCTTTTTCATGCCCAAGGATATCCACTGGAAAGAATGTTGGTTGCAGTACAAGGTCATGGGCAGAATGAAACTTTTCAACCCAACAGAGGTCAAACTTATGAATTGAATCTTACTGCCACAGCTCTATGGCCAGTAGAATCAACCATCCAGAGAATGTAGGAAACTGGACTGCAGTGTGGCATGTGATCTAGTGCTCAATAGGTAGTGTTTCAACACTTGAATGAGCCATTCTTCAGACAAACACATTGTGGTGGAAAAGGCCGGGAGCCACTCAGAGGATTTCTGATTCATTGTAAGATGACCTGTGAAATTTCCATGCCTTTCCTTGACAAAATCAATCAATCAATCAATCAATCAATCAATCAATAAGAGCAAGGTTGGAATAAACTGGAGATCAGTTACTAAGGGCAGAGAGAGAAGTGTGGAAAAAACTGCGGGGAAAAGAGCTCCTGAGAAATATGGAAAGGACTGGAAAGTTGAAGGAGAATGGAAGTTGAGGGCTGGTATAACCTAGAGGAGGAGAACTAAAGTTCTCTGCAAAAAAGAAAACAGGAAAAAAGACAGTGTGGGGTGAATCTAATGTGATTTCATAAGACTTGTACAGTTTAGGTTGTCCTGAAGTACGGAAGAACATGAACATGTCGGTGTCAAGCTGTGCTGCCTGTTACGGGGCTTCTATGGCCAAAGAAATTTGGGAAACATGAGAGTAAACAGTGACAAAGAGGGCTCTTCCTCACAGAGCTTGGGGCTTTTAAGAGGATCGTGTTCACTGTCAGCCTCCGTAAGGAAGATACAGTACTGCTGTAGACAGAGCTGACTGTAGAACATTGGTTTTCATGGAGCGTTCAACTGAGTAGATATTCAAAGAAGATACTTCAGGCACACTGGCTATGCTTCACTCATATTAGGTCTCTTTGGACTGCAGCAGTGTGGTGTGGCAGGAACAGTGTCAAAAAGAAATAGGACTCCATACTCCTCTGCACTGCTATGGCCAATACCTGTGTGGCTTCACATGAATTATACAGACGCTCTGGTGTCAGTTTCTACAAATGTCAAGTGAAGCTAAGCTAGATGACATTGATGTCCTTTTCTTTTTTCTTTTCTTTTCTTTTCTTTTCTTTTCTTTTCTTTCACTCTTTCTTTCTTTCTCTCTTTCACTCTTTCTTTCTTTCTTTCTTTCTTTCTTTCTTTCTGTCTCCTCATCTTCCTTGTCCTCCTCCTCCTCCTCTTCCTCCTCCTCCTGCTCCTGCTCTTCCTCCTCTATAGCACTGAGAATTGAACTCAGGGCCTATACACAGAGCTACAACCTTGTCTTTTAAAATTTTTTTTGTTTTGAGACACAGCCTCCTTAAGTTGGCAAACAGCCCAAATTTGTGATCCTCCCTCCTCAGCTTCCTGGAGTGCTGGGATTTCAGGCATGTGCCATTGTGTGTGGTGAAGTTCTGTGCATGTAATGGGCTTCCTTTCAACATCAGAGCACTGTGCATATTATGGGATAAATCTATGAAGCCCATAGTTCTCTGTTTGCTCGCTGCCCCTCTGAAAGTGGGCCTGTGTCTCCTTGTGAGCCACATAACTACAGCGCTCACTACAGCACCTGAGGTGAAGGTGAAAGATTTGAGGTGAAGAAGAGGCTCAACACATTTATTTGCATGCATGAATGAGTAATTTTATATCTGATAAACCATCATGCCATCTGAGCTAGAAAGAAAGATGTAATGCTAAAAGGGCAGACGGCCTTCCTCCAGTGATGGAGTTAGTCTGGAGGACACCCCTGGCACAGAGGTGCCACCAGTCATCCTTAGGCAAACCTCAGGGCAGACACTGGTGTGCATGGGAATTCTGGAACTTCGGAGTCCCATTTAGCCGGGAGGTCAACTCTAGCAAGAGTTAGCAGCGCCCATCCCTTGGAGCAGGGTGGCTCCTTTCCCACTGCAAAGAGAGGCCCGGCGCCCACAATAGCCTCCTATTGGCATGGGAGCACGGGCTCACAAATTGCCTTCTCACAGGGCCAGGCGGCCTGACAGCTGAGCTCACTGTTTCATTGTCAGCTGCTGCAGACCCGGTGGTGGGCAGTGGGAATCTACTTCTCCCACTAAATTAATCGCTGTTGGAGCCGATCCCCTGGGGTTGCCTCACTCACGTGTCCCCACACGCTCTCATGAACTCACTCCTCTTTTCTCTTCTGTCCTTTCACTGCCTGGTCCCCCCTCCTCTGCTGCAGGTGTCTGCGCTGAGGTGGGAGACAGCCACACGGGTTCCAGGTTGGGTACCACATAGGCCTCTGTGTGATTGTCCAGTCTGTGCTGGGGACAGAAGGGGGGGGCAGATGAGCAATGAAGCTGCCAGGAATTCTACCTGCCAGATTTATCCTTGGCTAACGCAGACATCTTCAGAGCCTGTGGGGGGGAGGGGGTGGCAAGGGAAAATTAGTCCTTAGGGAAACTCATTCCAGTAAGGGCCATCCTGGCTTGAAGCTGGTCAGTTCTAGACCATGTTTGATCAGCATTGGAAACACATTGCCACATTCTGCCTATCGAGTCTGGGCACTAACTTTATTTTTGCTAAATCAAGCCTTTATCATTATGCTCAGATAAACATTTGAGGGCCTTCATTTCTTAAGGAAATAAGGTGTGTGTATGTGTGTGTGTGTGTGTGTGTGCACATGTGTACACTTATCTGCACATGTGTGTATGTACCTGCACATGGACCGTGAGAGAGAAGGGTAGGCAACCTAGGTCCAAGCAGGCCCCTTTTGGGGTCCTCTGCTCGCTGTTCCTTAGGTAGATAGAGAAAAGGAAGGGTGGGAGCAGCTGCCGCAGGCCCCCAAATGCCAGTCTGTCCAGTGCCACGCCTGGCCCCTACACCCATCCATTGTTTCTGTCAGCAGTAATCTAGACCAGTCTGAGTCTCACCGCAGAGAAAGTGTGGCTCTGACATTTGGGGGCTCTCTCCATGGTCCTAGCTGCAAGTGGCCCATTTCCAGGAGCCATGAGTCCTTACTCTTCAAACAACTCAAAGAGGGTAATAGTGTCCCTCCAGCAGCCACAAACAGTGGGTCACCATAGCTACAACTTTTCTAATCATCTTATGGGGTTAGAAAATGCTAAGAGGGACAGGGGCAATTGCTTTCTAGAGCAATGAAATCTAAGGTAGAGCCTGAAGTGAACACAAATCTATCTCCCCAAGAGAATTGCATGTCAATGGCAACATAGAAAGAGTGACTCTCTGGGGACAACGACTCACCTCTCTGAGCCATGTCCCTGTCTAGAAGGCAAGAACTGACAGCCCTGCTCCGTAGGGTCCTTGAGAGGACTTAGGGTCTTGTGGATATGAGTACCTGATCCCTGGAGAGGTTTACGGTAAGTGATAGTGGTTATTACAATATTCTTTATTGCAAATGAACACTGGCAGTTAGTAGTTAATACATTTTCACTTTTTCAGTGTGCTCCTGTGTTTGTTGCTCCCTGTGCATTTCTAGTGCCAAGAGCTTAGCTTAGCACATAGAGGGATTTAAGATACTGGATATTTGCATTTTTTCTCAGAGCAAATGTTGAGGTCTCCCCTGATTCACAAAATGTCTCTGATACTGGGGTCCAGAGTGCTGTGCGTGGAGCATCACCCACCCTGGTGGGTGGCACTGCATTCAGGCTTGCTCTGTCCTTTGCAGGAGCACAGCCCTCTCCTTCAGGCCCTTGACCCTCAAGGAGCAGGACAGCCAGCTTCCAGTAGGGGGACGGGGCATCCCTGCCACCTTGTTCCTTGTGCACTGGTGCTGCTGCCTACTCCTGCTCCCACCTCTTCTCACCTTGGTGGTTGGTACCTGTGACTTTGCTCTAGTGACATTTCCATATCTTGCTTTGGGGAGTGCCGTGTCTCCCACAGGTGTGCAGGTGGAAAGCTTTGTCACAAAGCAGGCATTTCTACAAGGTTTATACTGATTTAAGAAGAAAACACTCTGTTCCTGGAAGGCAGAATGGAAGTGCACAAGGCTCCAAGTTTCATCTCCTCTGGCCTCCTGGGGTTTGTGCAGGGCGAGGGCAATGGCCCCCTCCAGGTGGTCCTTGACCCTCTTCCTCTGCGCCAATGCTTCCCGGTCACTGGGCTACACAGACAGTTGCCATGAAAGCTGGCTACCCTTGGCCTGGCTCCTGCTCTGCAGGTCTTGCTAGCGCTCCCAGCACGTTGGCCTCCTGCTGGATTCTCTGCTCCTGCGCTTCTCCAGTCTCTTGTGCTCTGACCTGCATCTTCTTTCTTTTCCTCTGTCCCGGAGCCGACTTCTGCCTGCTCTCCTCGTCTGTTTTGGGGAGCTGATCTTCCCTGCTCATCCCCACTTCTTCCAGCCAAGTCCCGTCCACTAGGACTGAGAAGCTCGGAAGTGAGCGGTGGGCTCACTGGCGGCCTTTCTTTCTCCTGGGCCCATCCTTCTTCCCCACTGGCCTATGCACATCTCCATCCTGCGTGCGCTTGCAGACCGAGCTTTGGCCTACTCTGTGCCCAGAGCTGTCCTAGGTACTGCCATGATACCTATAACCCTTAATCTAACTTTTGTGACCACCCTGGACTGAGCACTAATATTACCCCATTTTCAGAGAAGAAACGGAGGTTTAAATTGTTCCCCTGATTTCCCAGTGCCAGGTGGTTAGGAGCTGGTAGCGCCAGTATTCACCAAGGCAGCCTTGGTCTAGGGTCCATGCATTGAATACCACTCCGAGTGGTTTCTTTATGCAGGGGCAAATGCAAGACAAATGCACACTGGCACTTATTGCCCACGCTTCGACCCAGCGAGCTCACAGTGTCGCGGACCCCCACCTCTGCGCAGACCCCTCCTCAGCACCCCTCCCTATCTCTCTGCTCCACCGCAGTGTGTGCCCAGGCTCCTGTGTTGGCAGCACCATGATGCTGCACCTCACGCTGTCGCTGCCTCATCCCCCTCCTAATTCCCCCATCCCTCTCCTCTCCCAGCACATAGCACTCACTGTCATTCTGCCAGCATCTCTATGTCTCTGTCAATATCTCTTTCTCTCACTTCCCCCTCCCCACCCAACACCCTCCCTTCCTCCCCCTCCTCCATTATGTTTCTTGCTTGTTTCCCTCTCTTGTGCATTGAGTGGCCCCATTTATTACCTCAGGGCACAGCCGAGAATGCTGCTGTCTGTAGCTCTGCCTCCCCTCTCAGCCCCTCCACCTTCCCTGAGACTCTCAGCTGCAGATGGGAACCATGTTCAATCCAAGCCCTGTTCCTCCCCAAAGAATAGCAATGAACTCAGGAACCACAGAAGCACAAGAAAGAACATCTCTGTATTTCAAGAGACATCCTGATCTCTTGGGACAAAACGACTTCTCTTGGTTTATTTATAAACCGGGGCTTGGGAGTGCCCTGCATACAGATGGGTCAGCTGGCTGGGGGTGGAGTCAGCTGGTACTTCCTGTCAAAGTCAAGGCCAGTTGTGGTTACACAATCATGAGCTTGCTCTTTCTTCCCTCGGTGCCCTCAGCAGACAGCAGCATGTGCTGGGAGACTCTGGGTGACCCATGACCATGCATGACATGCCCCTGATAGCTGTAGCAGCCAAACCAATGAGAGGCTGCAGCCAGATCAATGACATGATGAGCTGGGGCAGAATAGTGCCTCTGGAGGCTGCCCTGCCTTGCTGCACTGCCTCCTGCTACACAGTGTGGTGACAGAGATCCGCCCTGGTTTCTTCTCCTAGAGCATGGCCTCCTCGTCTTCTTTTTAGTGGCTGGAAGTGGCGCTCATGCACACTTTCTTGTGTTATCCTGACCCATTCTGACAGCCTTGGCTACTCTTGCTCACTCCTTACCTGCTTTCCCCGCCATCTCTCGTGTAGTCTTTGTCCTGGGTCTAGATCTTGCTGGCTTCTGTCTCTGATGTCATCTCCATGGCTGGTAGATAGTATCTCATGGTAGAATGGGCACGTGCTGTCCTTTGTATCTCTCTAATTAAATTGTAGGCAGCTCAAAGACACAGATCAGATCTTCGGTTAATGCTGTGTCTCTGTCTTCTCTAACATCTAGTCTAGCATCAAGCATTCTAGAGGGGTTCAGGCACCAGACAGCCTGTACCTAGCCAGAAACTTTGAGTCTTGCATCAGTGCCTAAGCTGTCAGGCAAGCGGCCTTTCTGCAGCACAGGGAGGGTGTGTGTGATGGCCTAGAAAACTTCTAGCAAATACGAAGGCCAGTGCTGCAGACTCTGCTTCCAATCACCAGCCATAGAATACAGCCAACTGAGACGGGTTACAAAAATCCCTTTCTTATTTTCTCCTGACTCTTAAGGTTGAACTTGATCAATAACAAAGCATACAGAATTGGATAGAAAATTCTATTATCTTTAGTACTTCATTAAATCAGAAGCTGCTTGTTGGGAGCCTTCTTTGCACTCAGAATGATGTCCAGGCAGGCACAGCTATAGGGAGCTAGGTGGTACCCAGTCCCTCCCTATAAGCAAGATGAAGCATAAACAACCACCTTGGCTGACTGCAGTGGTCCATTTGGACCAGGATGATACAGGACAGCTAGCTTGCCAGACTAATACCTTCTCATTTTTCTGCTTCCCCAAAATGTCAAGACCATGCTCCCCTAAGAATTCTCTGTTTCCAAAACCACTGTGATCACCCACTTGGTCATGCTTTCTCTACCCAGCCCTTGGTTTATTGCAGTGGTTTTATTTGTTTAGCTGTCGATGCCTCCTTTGCCTTTGGCCTATGTCTTCTAGACCTCCTGTTGCTCCACACCTGGCAAGCCAGCTCACTCCCAGGTGCAACTCCCAGGGCTGCACCTGGGTCAGAAGAGTGAGATCAGGTGTGAGAGGCAAAAAGGAGTGGTGGGGGAGGAATCAAGAGAATGAATAGCCCATTGCTGTCGTCTCATAGTGGGACCTGACTCTGTGTTTTAAAGGGCAGTAGAAAGGCTACCATGGTGGCAGGCTGGACTGGACTGTGAGACCCGGACAACCTGAGGTACAGAGACGGTTTTCAAATGAGGTCATACCTAAGAATGACCTAGACTATGCTGTTTTCATTTTAACTGCAGATATCCAAGCCTGGCTCTTGAGATCTGAATTTGATTGGTCCAAGATGGAGCAAGGGAAAGCATATATATAATACATTCAGTCCTCCATCTACCTACCCCAATCAGGCAGGTCTGGGTTGGGGAAACACAGAATTATTAATTTCAATCCACTGTACTCCCCCATGGGGGGCTCTCACTCCTTTCCACTTCATTCCCAGCATGGACTTTTCTAGGGTGACTAAGGACAAGAAACAGAAATTTTTGTGTACCAGGTTGGGGATGAAGATAATTGAAAGGATTGCTGTAACATTCCCCAATCAGAGATGCCACCAGCGAACAGTTAAGTCTTATAATTGATGCCCATTAGGAATAGCGTTTCCTTTATGATTTTGTAGCAGGGAATGAACGTTTGAAAGTGCCTAATGCATTTCTCCATGGGAAAGCACTCATTTCTGCTGGCACTTACTCCTAACCTTCTGGCTTCTCCCTCCCTTTTCTCTGTCATTCTTGATCTTCCTCCCTCCACATGATAAAAAAAAAAAATCTTTCATTTTGGTAGCTCTTTACAGTTTTCAAAACTCTTGTATGCATTATTTCTTTCCAACAAGGATCCAGGGGTTTGTGCAGAGATTTCTAATTGCCCGTTAATAAGTAAAGTTCGCAAGTGTTCAGTGACTCAGCTAAGGTCACCTTAGGAGGCAACAGCAAACACGAGTGGGGCTTTGTTCTCCTACAAGGAGTCTTGCGCCCCCTCCCCCGTCTGCTTTTCTGGGTCCCGTCCTTCCTATTCCTTTTCTTCTCTGCCTGCCTCCACTTTTCCTCCTGAGATTAGTTTGTCAGACAAACCCTTGTTAAGACGTTTCCCAGCTGCAGGGAGAGGCCGGAGATGTTCCGTGAAAGTGCCTCATCCCGGGAGAGGGAGACGGGAGAAGGTGCTCTGACATCCGCTCTCATCCTGAGGATGTGTTTCCCCCTCCTGGAGCTATTGTGAGAAAGTAAAAGCCGAATAATAGCGTGCCATTTGCCTCCCCCAGCCGAGGAGAGAGTGATGCTTAATGCAAAAACAGAAAGACGATGGAGAGGAAGCTAAGCAAGGAGCATGAAGCCGGAGGGGACACTAGCCCAGGCCTAGACTCCGGGGCTGCTCTTCTCTGCTGTCCCCAAGCGCGCAGCCCATCACAAGTGTTCTCTGGCCGCTAGTGCAATGCAGAGCGCTTGGACCCCGGCTCACACTGTAGAACCCCAGTCTCCTGAAACGGTGGAAGACAGAGACAGCGCTGCAGCAGGACTCCACAGCCAGGCCCGTCTCAGTCACTTGCTATACAAGTGAGTGCTGGCTGGCTGGTTGCCGACCCTGTAAGCCTCCATCTCCTCATCTGCAGCACAGGGGCAGCTCAGTGGGAGGGTGACCCGTGTGGTGTGGGTCTGTTTCCTTTGTGGCTCTGTGCCTTTCAGCTGCTGTGGTTGAAGGAGATCTCCAAGTTCTTTTCCACACCCACTCTCAAGTGGAAAAGGCCAATATGGACTTGAAGGGCACAGTCTTGTGCTCTTTAATGACCGTTCTGCCAATGAGAGACTTAATTCCCAACAGTGGTTCCACAAAATCACATCTCCTTAGCATGCTGTAGCCCTCTTTCTTTGTGCCAGAGCACTCTGTGATGTTTGTGATTTTGAAATCCCACGATGGTACATTTCTCTGAGTATAAAAAGGAGACAAGGGAGCAAGGAGAGATGGGCTCTTCTTTTGGCCTGGATGCTTTCTTCCGGCCTGGATGCTCTTCTTCCGGCCTGGATGCTCGTCTTCCTTTTCGGCTTGCTATCTGTTGCAGCTGGACCTCTGGCCTCATCAGGTAGAATACTTATCATGAGTTTCTTTCCAGCTATCCCAGGCGACCTCTGCTTTGTTTCTGCCCCCCCCCCCAAGCTACCTTGCTAGCTGTCCCAACATGTGCATACGGGACCAAGTGAATGTGGCCTGCCCCTGCCTCTGCCCCTGCCAGTCCTGATACCACTTTCCAAGTTGGTCATGGGCTGTCCAGCTCCTGCTGATGTCAGGAGAGCCATGAGTGGCCATGCTGAGCCTAGAAGTGACTCTCACCCTGAGAAAGAACCCTTTTGCCCTCTAGCACTTGACATTCCCGAAGCTCACTGTTTGCTCTCCTAAGACAAAAGAATGCTTAATCCTGCCCACCCGCCTCATGGATTTGCTTTGGGGATTAATGCAGATGGTTGGTGACTGAGCCCTGGTGAGATATCAAGTGTCTGGAAACTGCTAAATCACAGCTTTGGTGCCCTAATCTTATCATGTGCCATTACAGATCAGAATATGAAAGGTGACATTTGCGAAGCTCAGTGCGGTGCCTGTCACTGTGCTGCGGAAGACTCAAAATAGTTCTCCCTCCCCAGCAGTTACTATGGCACCTGCAGCAGACTTCCTGGGTACCACCCTCCTGAAAGCTGGCTCTGACACGGAGCCCTTCCTTCCCTCTCCTCCCACAATCGTGCGTGGTAGAGGCGGCAGGCTGGATCTCTGGGTCCCAGACTCCTTGCCATTCCTGTGTGAAAGACGCCTATCAGAATGCAGCCTCTGGCCAGGAATTGCCATGGCCCCGCCCTACTAGCAGAGCAGGTGTTTAGACTCAGAGGGCAGTGGGACAGCCCAGCTGAGGGAGCAGCAAGACAAATGCAAGCCTGTAGGGTGGGCAGGAGGGGACCCGCGTGCACACCATGCACTTGAGCAGGCTGTGCACTCCCCCTTGTGTGTACGTGGATGTGGATAGGCTCTGCGTGAGTGTCGGTGTCGAGAGTCCAGCTGTGAGTGTGTCTTCCTTGCGTGGGCGCTCATGTGTGCTGCATGCTACCACGGTAACACCTGGGCACTCACGGTGCATCTTGTGCTAGTGCAAACATCCGCATGTTGCATGGTGAAAAGGAGTTATGACCGTGGTACTTGTGTTCATGCTGCGATCTGCCTTGAGGGCGGGGTTCACAGAGGACTGAGGGGAGCACTGGCTCTGAGGTGGCAGAGCCAAGCCGTGCTACCCTCCATGAGACAGGCTCAATAACGAGCTTGTAACACTCAGCCTTTATCCGCACAGCTTTAGACGATCCACAAAGCCCTGTTCGCTCAGGCATTGCTAACAAGCCAGCGGCGACAGGCCCATGCACACAATGGGACCGAGCTAGAAGCCCAGGAGAGAGGGCCCTGTCTGTTGGCTGCTCTGTAACTCGCCAGCATTTGGCTTCCCACTTGCAAATTCAGCACGATCTTTCTGCATTTTATATTTGCACTCCCTCCTTCCCAGACAAAAATAAGCTCCACAGTCATTTTGCAGCTCCAAACATTTCCTCTCCCCAAATCCTGCTCCCCTTTCTCCTAGTTCTCCCTTCTCTTGTTCTAAGTTCCCACTGCATTAGATTAGTCACATTCTTAATTAACTGTGCTGGTAAGAGCTCTATTAGGTATTAAATGTTTGTCACAATCCAATTAAAAAATCCATCTCAGCAAGACAGGTTTTCGGAGACCCAACAGATTGATGCTGGGGGCCCTGGAACTCTCCTGCCTGCCAGGAGAAAAAACAGCCAGACCCAAGAGACAGGGGGAGCCAGGGAGGGCGGTCGGGGAAGCTTCCTGGCCTGTGCAGGACGTTGCTTCAAAGCATCCCTAAGGCCTGAGGAGTAAGATTGTATGAGGAGCCAAGCGTCCTGATCATCCACAACAGTCTCAGTTCAGCAAAGTGAGTAGTAGCCATCCTGGTCTACAGTGTCATTGTTTCCCCAAGCCCCAGAGAGTAATAGGGTAGAGTTACAAGGAGGTGTGTGTGTGTGTGTGTGTGTGTGTGTGTGTGTATACAGTGGCAGGCAATAAGGTGGGCTGAGCTGGGAAGAGACCAGAGGGATAACTGAAACCCAGAGGGAGGTCCTTTGGCTCTAGCGCACAGAACGGAATTTGATGCAGTTGGGCTATGCTTCCCAGGGCTTCAGGTCTTAGCCATTAAGTTCATTCAGAATTGTCTCTCTGTTTTTTTTCTGAAGGGTATCACTCAGGAGAGGAGATATCTCATGGTAAAAAGAAATGTAAATGAGAATTCACAGACTATCTTCCTAAACGCCCCTGGCCACTTCTCCTTTTCCTCTGCCCCCTTGCCCAAGTGGGACCCTTCCCTTTGCATTTCCACTCTGGCCAGCTGGATACACACAGGCCTGGCTTAACAGCCACCTGCTGGCAGGTTCCAATTCCCTGCCACCCCCCATCTATCTCCCCTACTTTGTTTTTCTCAGCAGGATGGAGCACAGAGAAACGGCAATCAGTATTATTACAGCAGCCCACAGTGTTAGCCCTGGGCTCAGAGCATGACAGAGGAGCTTGCCAGGCAAGTGCGTGGTAGCGGCAAATATCCTGGCACCTCCCAGGTTTGGTTGCTTGGCATGCTTTGCCACTTCCAGCCTCTCCATGTGTTTCTGTGGTTTCTTTTTCTTTGAGTACAGCTTTTGTGGCTCTCTTCATGGTATAACCATGCAACAATTCCTCTTGGTGAGATCGGCATGCCAAAAAGTATCTTTCTCCTCCAAATTATTTGAATCCAGCCCTCGGTTTTGGCACGTCTTACAATTTAGTCTTACAGTGAAGCCTGTTTGGATATGTCTGGACAAGGAACGTGTTTACTGACTTCAATTTGGAGGTCCTAAGGGACTAGGGCATGGCTCACTCTACCTTAGCATGTAGCACTGGGCTGAGGTTCATAGGAGACATTTGTTGAGTGACTAAATGAATGACTCCCAGTGAAAGCTCCTTTCTTTAATTCTTTCAGGGACTCAAATATGCTTGTCCCTTTGCTTCCACAGAAAGCAAACATTGCTGTTTATCCAGTACCTGCACATTTGTCTGAATGCTTCTGTCTTCTTTATCAGAGTCACCTTGACTTTCTTAGCTTATACATCCCTGAAGGGCAAGACCTTTGTCTGTTTAATTGCCTCCCCACAAAGCATGGGCCCATGTTAATTCTCAAGGGAATGTCCTTGAAGCTGGCAACTTATTCTTTTCTCTACATGGTGACCACCCATCCATTGTTGACTCTAAGGCAACCAGAGCCCAGGCTTGAGGGGACAGCAATGAAGCACGGCCTTCTGCTTTTCCTTCCCAGAGCTCACCGTCAGGTTAAAGAGATGAAACATTCTCAGGAAATTTACATAGTAAAATCAAGGCAGATTTTAATGTGGGACTCGCAGAGAAGGCTATAGGCAAGTTTCTTTTAGAAACTCAGAGGTAGGTAAGAGCGCTGTGATTCTAGAAGTTGGAGAATGCCAGTGGCCAAGGCTGGGACCAGGAAGAGGCCCCAGGGTTGTGCAGGGGTAGCATTTCCAGGCAGAGGGAAGAGCGGGAGTCAGACCGACTTGGAATCTGCTAAGGTAAGCACGTTGATTGAGCGCAAGAGTGACTACAGCAACCTAGCAGGAAGCAGCCTTCCAGAGGACGCTGTAGACAGAAAGGGGAAAGCGAGCGCCAGCTGAGGACAATGAGAAATCAGACCGGGGCTCCGCAGGAGGCACCTGCCTGTCCTCCACACCCTTACAGCTCCCTGGCAGCCCCGGGGCCGCCTGGCACCAGAGCGGTTTGGAAGTTTCTCAGGAGCTGACAAAAGGAGCCATTCGCGTCCTCGAGCCTGCTCAGAAGTCCGCTCCATGAATGTGCAGGTTTGGCCTAGACACAGCCAACCTTGCTGAGCAGGCGCAGGGTGGGGCTTTGGATGGAGATCGCTGGCTGCCATGCTGTGGACCTCAAGGGGGAGCAGAGCAGACCTGAGGGTTGTGTCCCTTTTGTAGTTACCACGTGGGGCGCTAGACCTACTAGTAACCCTAATGAAGTGATCTATTGGAGTCAGCATGTTTGTCCTACTCCTGACAGCAACAGTCTCTAGGCTTCACACGCACAGGGCAAAGTCCTATCTGCGAGACACTCCTAGCCTTCACTGGCTACAGGGGACTTGGACTGGAAGCTCCAGCAGGCCACCTGCGTGGGCAGGCCAGGGAGTGCCTGTAGCAGGAGGAAGGCCCATGCTTGAGATTGTATGCAGAGCCTTCACTCAGTCTTCACGGTCTGTCTGCAGGAGGGTTTTATTTTCTCCATTTTTCTCAAAAAGGCATTGTGAGTGAGTGCTACATGACTTGTGCAAAATCCTTCAGTGAGTGGAATGGAAATGTGAATCAACTTACTCATCTCTTTATTCAAATATTTATTGGGGTCTGCTACGAGTCAGCCACTATGCCAATGTCAAATTCCATGCATTTTCCTGGGAGATTGGTCTATATTATCTGTCTCCCCAGTCCCCACAGGCTTAAAGTGATTTCACATGATTATTTCACATGGATAAGTATAGCAAGAAACAGGGCCCAGGTATCAGCTGGGGCTGCCCACGTAATTATTTTGTTGCTAGTACAGTGACCTTAGTAGGATAGGAACTTAAAAGTAGGCCTTGCTTCCAATTCCTATGAGGGTGCTAGCTTTACCTCATAAAAATACAGAACACTCAGTTAATTTGAAGCTGATTAATGATGAATAAATTGTTTTGGTAGAAGTATATCTTATGCAACATTTGGAATGTAGCTATGCTAAATCTTTACTTACTGTTCATCTGAGATTAAACATCCTGCACTGTATTTGGCAACTCTGTCCCCTTGCCACGGGTCATAGCCACAATGCTATGTGAAGGACGCTGCCCCTGTTCCTACCCAGGGGCCCCGGCAAGGTGGTGACTGCTCCAGGGATACAAAATGCAGTAGGAGTCAGGTGGGTGAGCCCCCCCCCCCCCCCCCCCGTCTTCAGCATGTAGCTTCCTACAGATAGCAAATCCTCAAATCTGCTGTGCAGTGTCGATGTGAGGTGGGCTCTGTCCTTGCTTCTTATGGCTCCTGAGCGCTGGGTGCCAAGGACGCACTCTGTGGGCCCCTCCATCGGGGTGGCGGCAGGGCCCTCAGAACTCCAACCCAGTGCATCCAAGCTGCTCCAGCTGCCCCCGTTTGACATCTCTTGCCCTACCTGGGCTCACCCAAGCACACCTCAAACATTCGCTCTTCTAGATGTCCCATGCTGGTATTCAATAGCCCCCATTCTTCTTCCGTCTGTGCTACTCACCCTGCTCCCCTCATCTCTCCGTGGCCCATGTTCCAGCCATTATTTATTTAATATTATGGCCGGCTCAGTCTGCCCTGGGGGTGGGGCTGGCACGGCATGTGGTGCCGGGGATCAAACCTCGGTCCCTGTGGTTGTCTAAGCTTGCCTAAGCAGGTGCTTTAGACTGCTGAGCCATCTCACTGGCCCCATTATCCTCTTTATGAATTATTTTAATAGCCTTAAACTCATTCCCCTTCTAATCCAGCCCTTCTGGAGCATTCTCAGTGGAATCCTCTCAAGTAGCAGAGTGAATTCTGCACTGTCCTATGTACAGATGGCCATAGCTTATCTTGCATGAAGATCCTTTGTCCAGCACACAGGCCTCTATTTATTTCCCAGAAATCCATCTGTCTAGCATCGGACATCATGTGGGCTTCCCTGAACACGGCACACTCTTTTCTAACTTTATTTCCTCTCCCAACTTCAGTCTAGTCACGCTCTCTCCTAGCAGTGCTTCCCCTGGCTCCTAAGTTTCCTAGTTGTTCTGTGCGTTCCCAGCTCTCACAGCTCCCCGCCTGCTGACCGCAGGCATTTAGCACTCTCACCTTGCTGTGAACAGCCTTTCGTTCTAGCTGCTCATTTAAAGGAGCAGAGGAAGACAATGATTAAACCACGATGAGGTTGAAAGCCTGTTTCCTTCTCAACTCTCTGAGTGCAACACTTGCTAGCTAGGGATGAAAACGTTTCTTTTCTCTCTGGTTGCTCAGAGGCTGCCCTCCTCTCCTTTCTAACTCCTTGTCGCAGGAAGCTGTCAGGGTAGTAACCATTCCCCCCGCTATCCACATCCTGCATCTGAGTCTTCTGGCTGACTAGATCCTCATGTTATTGAAATCCCCAAACGGGTTTTGCCAGCTCTCGAGGGTTAATGAAGCAACCAGCCTCCTGCTCCTGGAAACAGGAAATATCGCCATGGCACAGGTCACAGTGAGAGTGAAATACATTTCATGACCTCAATCTGATGCGTTGGAGGACATTTTCCCATACTCCAAAAACTGGGCGTGGCCTGTCACTGTGGGCTGACTGTACGCAGGAGAGAAGAGAGCAGGAGAGGCTGGGGAGAGAGGCACTGCTCGCTGCAAGCTGTGTACAAAACACTCCAGGGCCTGTCCAAGGGAGCCCCTGCTCCTGAGCTGCAATGCTCAGGGTCATACAGGTGAGCCGGAGGGGTGGCTCCTCTCTGAGAACACAGAATGAAGGAGCAGAATGCTGTTTCCTAGTGTCACTGTCCCTTCCACCTCTCTTCTTGTCCTTTCCTGTGGTCAGTTCTAAGACACAGTATCCGTGCTCCCAGCAGCTCCTTCTTCACCCACTCAGGTCTCACCTGCTAGAAACTCTGGCTGAGCTGCTGGCTGTTAACATTTACACTCCTACAGGAACCTTTTTCAAACATTTACCTCAGATCCGGACTGTACGAACCCGCCTGCGTAATTACATGTCCGTGAGTAGAGCACATGCAGTTTTACGAAGGGGCAGTTAATTCACATGGCTAACCTACGCTGTGGCGCAGGGTGCTCTGGGGAGTGGGAAGAAAGCCTCTCACAGGACTGGCCACTGTTCAACTTAGGTGCATCACGTGGCTTGTGTGGATTCAGAGGAGACCCAGGAGCAGGATCGAGGAGTGCGGGGGTTTGCATCCGTTGTGCTCTTTAGCCACCATGCTGAGTTCCAGACCCTGCGCTTGGCACTGGTACTTCCTGGGGCTGCCGTCTGCTCTACATGGCAAAAAGTGGGGAGTCTAGTTAAAGTGGTGATTATCATGGTTACTGCATTTTATCTTTCAGGTGCTTTATTGTTATTATCTCTTCAGTACTCACAGCCTCAGCTGAGATAATTAACTATCGTTTACTTCCACCTGCTGGGGGACAATGGGGAAACTGAGGCAGAAACAAATGTGGCAGACTCGTGACCAAGGAGCAGGGCTATAGGAGCGGTTCGACAAGCTCTGGCATGGTACCATCTCCAGCCCTGGGTGTCACCCACCTCTCTGTCCGACTTAGAGACCCCGGTCTTGGAACACTGACCCACACTCCAGGGTGGCCAAGGATGCCAGGGGCCACTTGAACTTTAAGGTTTGGGGTGAGCAGATGTAACTTCCAACTTCATCCGATCTCTTGCCATTCATGGGAACTCCTACAAGTCACTTGCTTTTATCAGCACCAGTAGTTCACTTCCAAACACAAGGAAATACTGCTTTCTTGTAGAGCTGTTGAGATGGTTAGAGAGAATATGTGTAGCATTAGCATGGCAGCACTCATGGTAGGGTCCCCATATACGGTGATTCCTATGCCTCTTATAGGGATAGTCACTGTCAACGCTCAACTCCTTTGAGATGCTAGGTAGCACCCTCTGTGACTGCCACTGCCATTTGGTTTTCCCCTTTGTCTAGTCCTGGACAACTAGTTCACTCTACTTCTCCCTGGTGGACTGCATCCCAGCATGCATCTGGCAAATCTCAGAAGAGCTATGATTAAAGAGCAAGATGTTTCCTGCCGTAGGGATGCCACATTATATGCACTGGGGGCAGTGCAGGGACTCAGCCATTGGCAGGATACATCCTCAGGGGCGGGGCCTTGTGGTGATATGGGACACTCCTCCTCAAGCAGCTACCCTGAAATCTGCTACCACAGCGGAGGCTCACAGGGTGGGGTGCTCCCCCATAGTCCCCACATACCCTTTGTTCTGACTTCTAGGTCAAGATGCTTTACCAGTAACCTAAGTCATACTGAAACCTTGGGTAGATGATATATGAGAGATGCCCTATTCTATATCCTTACAAGTTAGGACCCTGAATCAGATCCCACTCAAGCTGGTCTATTTGTTTTCATCTCTATATTTGTCATCAAAAGTAATATCTACCTTTCAGGGTTATGAAAAGCTTGAGTTCATTCATGTACATTGTACCCATAGGGAAGGGCATGTACCTTAGAAATTTATTATATGATCCTCTAAAATTATTTTGTTAACTCATGGTAGGTTAGGAGGGTTCTACATAGGGTCTGGTAACTTCCAGAAGATTGGAATGATCTTTGTCATTAGTGGTTCTGACATGTAGTTGGTGCTCAATAAACAGGACCCACTAGGGTCAGTTGACCTGGACTCCTGTAGGTAAAGAGACATTCCTGCCCCAGGTCCCAGTGCACTAGGAGAGTAATGATCTTGGTGATACTTCATGCTTATGGGCTGACTTCCTCACTGGCCTGTGAAATATTTAGAGCAAAGAAGGTAAAGACAAAAAAAAAAGAAGGTAAAGACAGCTCTTCGCCGTTTTACCTCTGGTACATGGAGACACATGATGGAAAAACACGTGAGTCATTTCCTCTTCACTAATAGAATCATTTCCCTTGCTTCCCAGCAATGAAAGTGCAGTGAGGTAATGCCAGAGCTTTGTGGATGTGCTTGTTTGCCCCGATACAAAGAGTTGCTGCCCCTTGCTCTCCAGCAGCAGATCCCTGGTGGATCTTCTGGGACATGCGTAGACAAGACGGCTTCCTCCTCCCACCGCTCTTCACCTGCCTCCTGTACCCCAAGGAGCCCCATAGCAATCTTGAGGCTGCCTCTACAGACTAAGCTAGGAGTTTGCTGGTGGTCACCTCTTACACACCGCTCATGGACAGCTTCAAGTGGGGCCATGAAATTACAACGTTTAGACTTAAAGAACCTTTAGGAATCAAATAACATCATTCCATGCCTTCATTTTAAACAAAACTCCTGAAGAGAGGTAAGATAACTTTTCCCAGAGCTGTGAGAAGAGAGAAAAACTGCAGTAATTACTTCAAAGCATTATGTATCACTGAGAAAACTGACTGGTTAATATTAAGATCGAGGAACCAGCGCTTCTTTTTGTGTAAATATTGGTTATGACATTCATTACTTTGGTGGATGGGAAGTTGTACGGCACTTCTTCAAATGCTATCTTCTTTTGAATCAATTTATAATTCTTTCTGGAAGCTGTATCTACCTTCACCGAACACACATATTCAGGCATATTGTCTTTGGGCCATTCCTGGGAGTCTTCCCCTTCTGTTATTTCCTTTTCTTTAGTATTTCAGCATAAGATTTCTGGCAATTCCACACTCCAACTTCTTCTGTCTTCGCTTCTTGGCAGTCTATACCAGTCACATATACAAAGTTGTACTTTGAATATAATAAACAGAAGATGCAGGGAGATTATTCTAGCCCAAAACTTTGTTGACTGTTCATTTAACTGTTATTCATTTTACATGTTTACTCATTAAATTAGATGGTACAGAGTAGATGTGAAAAGTTTACATAGCCCTAGGGAACCTCGGCAGTTGTAGAAATGAGAAGTTCTACAAATGTGCTAGATGGCCTGAGAAGTTCTGAACTCCCTGATTTCTTCTTGCTCTTTCCACAGGAACAAGTTCCATTCCACCCACACACTTCTCCTCTCCTTCTATTCCGGATTCAGAAAGGCTGAAAGTAGCCATTGGACCACATGCTTCTGCCTCTGCATCCTTCCTTCCCTCTACTCGCAGACGCTGACACCCAGACACCTAATGCAGAAAGTATTTGGCAAGAGGCCCACCCAGGCTCTTCCTGGGCACTGTGCCTCCTCCTTCCTGCCTTTTTCTGATGGGCATTATTCCTAGCTGGGATAGATAACTAGATCTACCTCTTCCCCCAGGACATGTATGGCCAGCCCACATTGCAAGGAAGGTTTCCCAAAGGGCAACTTTCAGTAAGCAGGGGGTGATTTCTCTGTCACTTAATCCATGCCTCTTTATACTCTGTGTCCCTAACTAGCTCCCCTTCTCACTATCCCCAAGGTACAGAATTTTTCCCATGGTCGAGCAGGCTGCAGTTGGTCAAGAAGGGACATAACTGAAAGAGTTAACTATTCACTGGGTATCTATTTATTGAAGCTTAGAAACTCTCAGGTCCCACAATCAAACTTCTGTCCTAATGCAGGAGTGACCATGTCTCTGGCCTTCCCTGGGGAGGTTCAGGCATGGTTCGCAAGCCCACTGCCTTCCAGAAGGCCCATTCCTGCACAGTCCCGAGGGCTGGTGAGCTCTGTGTTGTTCTGAACAGCAGTTTTACCTGTCCTGTCCATCCTGCCCCTAATCCGTTTGCCCTGTGGGATCACATAGATCAGAAATCCCTTTCTTATGCCATCTCTTCTCTTACTTCCCATGATGCCCTTGGCTCTGATGCTGCAGTTTCCCTGCCTAAAAGTGTTTCCATTCACAAATGAACGTCATGGTTCCCAGACTCCAGCCACCCTTGTTGTTCTCTTCTGAACATACTTTTTGTTTGTTCTGCAACTTGTAACGTAAGAGCCAGGCTTGAGAACCACATCCAACACAACATTTTGTAGACTGGGTGGAATTAATGTTTTCCTGGGTTTGTAAAACAGGTCCTAGGTACCTTCAAGCTCCATTCTGTTTGACATCATAGTGATAAAAAAAGAACATACTCATCCGTGCCTGCTGCACAGATTTGCATGAGACTTATAACCCACTGATCAATCATATGCAAATGACCACTTATCAGAAGCTCACCCCAAGCCAGACCTTGACCAGTTACTGAAGAAGCATTAACCTGTCCGTTCCCTATAAGAGTCTTCATTAAGAAACAAGACTTTCAAGGAACAGCAAGAGGAGGAGACAGAACTGTAAATTATTAGGAGCCAAGTCCTGCAACAGGAATGCTAAATGCAATGTGAATTCATACTCCAGGCTTTGTGGAAGAGAAAGGACTCGCTCTGGAGCTGATGGATAGCTGGCTTACAAAAACAGGGCATTGGAGGTCTTGGAGATTACACAGGAAGAGGGAAACAAGATTTACAGAAGAGCCTTTTTGAATGTGGACAGAGTCTGTGGTAAGCGTGGATGCTATTAAATGTCCTGATATAGCATCAGGGTCATTCTCACTCCTACGTGGACATCTGACAACTACTGTAAAACCTTGAGGGTCTGAGTCTGCATCCCTCCCCACTGTGCTTCCTGGCCCTAACCCTTGTGTTCCAATCTTGGTTTCTTCTTTCTACAACATGGAGACAAACAAACATCACGCAGGAGCCCCAGTTCGTTTTTGGAGTTGAACAGTGCCAGTGATGAGGGACAGAAATAGTAATGTCCCTGGCAGGCCTGCTAGAAGAGTCAGTTGGCTTGGTCTGAGTTTCTGAACAGTGAGTGCACCTCCTTCAGGCCGGGAAATCCTCTCATTCCTGGAGAGGGCTGGAAAGCCAGAGCTTGAGAGGAGAAAGGGGAAGGGAGGAGGCTAAGAGGGGGAAGCAGTGCTGGGGGAGCAGAAAGGGAAAGTCAGAAAGGGGAGGAGGAGGGAGAAAGGATGGTGGCTGCAGAAGAGAAGAGAGGGTGAAAAATTAAGTCAGAGGAGAGAATGTTCTTGTAGGGACAAGAGGGGGCGGAGCATGTGTACCCAGGGAGCTGCCTTAATCTCTTTAATTTTTTTATTCATTGATCAGGGATTTGCAGTCAAATCCCCTGTAGTGGGAGACATTTGCTTTCCTCCTGCTCCGCTGTCCTGCAGCTGAGGTGAAGGCCTCTCCCTATGTGGAACAGGCAGTGCACTGGGAAGTGAACGGACAAGGATAAGTTCTAGAAACCTGCCTCTCAGTCCAGCCTTGCTCATGTCCCTGGAATAAGGTCCCCACCTCTGTCCTGACTTCATTTTTCATTCTCTGCCACACCCATATCAATTGACCAAAAATTGCTTCATCATTTCTTAGGCCCCAGGAGTCAAGAAATCAGACAGGGACAGAGGATAGTGTGTCTCTGATTTCAGACGTCCAGTATCTGGCCCGGATGGCTCCTCAAGCCACAGCCTGGGCCACCCGCTCTCACTGCTGCCTGGGTTCCCTGGTCCTCATCCTTGAGAATAGGAGCTCAATAATAAGCCCTGATGGGTGAGGAGTATAGGACTGAAGAATGGAATAAACAAAACCATCTGGAGGCACCAAATCCAGAGACACCGAGTGTTGCCAAAATGTGCATACACAGTCTAAAAGATACAAGGATTTGATTGGTCAATGGCATTAAAAAGATCTATGATTGCTGGTATGACTCTGTCTCTGCTGGTTGGGTGACCTTCCCACATAGCCCAGGGCAACTGAGGTCCTGGGGGATTGGTCCCTGGAGTTGTTCTCAGCTCCTGTGCTGCAGACATGGATTAATCATCTCATGACAAATGGCAGAATTATTGATTTGTCCTCTTGTGTGCCTGTTGCCTGGTCTTGCTTTTCACCCTAGTTGGTCAGGAAGTCTGGTTCCCCTCGTATGCAGCCATTCATCAGAGCCTCTTCCCAGTTCAGTGCCTTTAAAATAATGTGCTGATCTTGAGTCAGGAGAGAGGATGGTGACTGGTGCTAATCTCAGGAGAATCCCGGCCTCTTGCACACACTATTTGTCTGCATCAGAGGTCATCAATTTTCTGGCATTCATCTCAGGTCTGCCTGCAACAATTACATCCAGAAATAATTTGCTGAAAGAAAAATTAGGAACTATGATAGAGGAAGAAAAAAGTTACAAGGAGACCCTCTGTAAGAGTCCAGGTTTTTTTCCTAACAAGCCTTGCCCTGAACCCCATCTATTGCTTTTGGGGACTATTGCCACACGTTCCTGCAACAGTGTGGCTTGTGCACCTGTGGTCACTGGGTAGCACCTGGTCCTTAGGATAAAAGGAACTTTACCTCTTGAGGAAGAACTTGTGATCCACAGACCTCGGTTCCTTCAGCCCCAAGAATGACTTCTGTGAGAAAGGGAGGCCAGAGGCTATTTCCCACACAATGGACAGGGAGATGAAGAAAGCAGCCCTGCCTTCTGGTGAGGTCCTGGGCTGCTGAGGCCTTGCCATAATGATGTTCACCTGGCCTTCCTGTTTTCCTGTCAACAGGTCAGTAGAAGGGTGAATATGGAAGCTTCTGGTGACTGAACATGTTCAGGCAGGAAGGAGATGGAGTCTGGGGACAGCACATCTGGCCACCGGCTGTCTGTTTTCCCATCTTTGCTGACACTCAGTGTCACTCCAGAATAGTTTGTTTCTGACTGATATGCTCATGCTTGGGGGAGACCTTGGCCTTTGTCTCCATCTGTAATGGGTTGGAGGGAGGCTGTCCCAGTGAGGCTCTGACCCAGCCTTCCACACCTGCTCCCAGGCTCTTCCAGCCTTCTGGGCATGTGACAGCCACAACCTTCTTGGGAAACCATGATTCCTTTGCCAGTCTGGATTACCCAGAAAGGACAGGAATGTCTGACTCCCAGGGGAAGTCTGAGCAACTGGATGGAGCTTCTGGTAGACTGGGTCTCGCGACAGTGCTGGCATCTTTGAAAGCAGAAGGCAGTTGGGGATCACTGGACTCTGCTGCCTTCCTCTAGTTAGCTTTCTCCGTTGTGCCAAGAACAGCACCTGTGGCTAGCTGGTGCTTTCAGTTTGCTGGCTTTCTTCCTTTCTTCACTCTGGTTGTTTCCTGAAATGGGCTCCAGGGATTGGCAAAAGAGTGAGAGAAATTCTATCTTCTAGTATTGATTTCAGAGGGAAGAGAATTCCCTGTCTGTGAACCTTTGCTTTCAAGGAATCAATGAAAATGTGTTTATCATAAAGTCTGTCTGATCCACTCAAAGGTTTGAGTAGTGGTGCAAATGATCGGATGAGGAGAAGATGAGGAGAGATATTTCCGGATCTGGACATTGGCTCTGAACAAGTCCTAGCCACTGAACAACTACTGGGAATGCTGTCTCTACTTGGTAGACGAGGTCCACAAACAGCCTCTGTCGTGAGCGTTCTTTTCCTGGCTGGGGCTTTTCAGCCCATGGCACAACAGCTGCACCAGGCGGGGTGGGCAGAAATTAGCTTTTACTTTGCCCGCACCACAAGGCACTCCGGTTTCCTGGCATTGCTCTTAGGACTCATGAACTTCCATGCCCACTGCAGAATGCTTGCGTCCCGGGAGTTGAAGCTCCTTCCAATTCTTTGGGACAACCTGTGGAGCAAATTCTCTGGCATCCTGTTGTCTGCTATAGACCTCAGCTCTCTTTTCTATAAAAGTCAGAGGGAGGAAGAGCTTTCTCCAACACTGCCCTTGCTGTGTGCCAAGAACAACTGCATACCTGGCCTGGTAGGGCAGGAGGTCAGGCTGGGCCCCATGCACCTGAAGAGCTGCTGACCAGAGCGCAAAGGACATCACTTGACCAGGGAGTGACAGGAGAGCCCCAGGTGCTTGTCGTTGGGCACCATTAGGACTCAGGCGGCCTGGGCAGCACTCCGCAGTGCTGCTGAGATCTCCAGGGTGGCAGCTCCCGCTGTGGCCGCTGCTTCTCCTTACCCACCATTAACCTGGGTCCTTAGTGAGGATCCTGGAGCACCCACCTGCTCTATCATGTCCCAGCCTTCTGCTTCCCAGAACCATCCTCCCTCTGAGGCGACTCTTGCCCGTTCTCCTACCTATTCCATCCTTCCATTGGCATCCTTCCTCCTTCTTCCTGCCTCCTGACATCCTGTACCTTTCCTTGTCCCATCTGTTTGCCAAACGTGAAGTCTCACTGTCACCCTCCGTATGCCTAGCCACCTACAACACACACACAGCGAGCACAACCACAACCTACATGCTCACAATCACGGACACACACAGTCGCATTCACATCCCTTCATGCACAGCCACACGCACGCACCACGCACACAACTTTAAGCACAAGCACATCATGTAACACAGAGCTGCACACACACACGCGCACACACACACACACACACACACAGCCACCTATGAACTTGCTCAGAAAACACCCTAAGGCCAGGAGCATTCCTCTCCTCACCTCCACCAGCTTCCACCATAAAACTGTCATGACTGGTAGCTCTGTTCTGATAGCTGTCGCGCTATGGGAACCGGTCACATCTCCTCCAGTGATACTCCCAGCCTAGGCCAGGCTAATTGAGGAGGGAGAGCATGTGGGCAGGACAGTGTGTCAGGGTCAGCGCTGAGCCTGTCTAAGTATACGCCTGAGCTGAGCCCATCTGACACACACCAGAGGCTGACAGCAGGGTGAAGCAGTCCCCAGGTGCTGCGCTCTGCTGGCTGACTTAATGGAACCAGGAGGTTTGTACTGAAGGGTCACCAGTTCCAATCCACCTCCAATCAGCAAGAGCTAGAGCATAATTTTTCTCACAGCTGAGATGGCTTCCTTTCATCAATCAGGAGCAGTTCTACCCACCGACCTGGCAGGTGAGGTCCTCACAGGGTCTGTGCACTACCTCAGCATTGGCACTGGGCGAGCAGAGGGTGGTGAGCTAGTGGAGGCCTCGAATGTAAAAATGTAGGCATGCTCCACACACCCTTTTCTTCCCCTCTCCCCATGCAAGGACAGACTTTTAAAGGTCTGGGCAAATGGGCACGTGACCTGATGATTTAGCGTGACCCTGCCACTTCCTAGCGGTAGTGCCTACCCTCCCAGATGGAGCACACAGCTTTTTGAACAGAGCCCTATCTCAGTTTCAGAATATTTCACTGCTGGGGACCACAGCCATGGGCTGAGCGACTCACAGAGCCACACCATGCATCCTGAGAAGGCATTCTCACACCAACTCCACACCTGGCCCTACCAAGCCAGCCTCCTTCAGTCTTCCCATTGTCCTTTAAGTGAGAGCTCAGCCCTGAGGGTGACAAACCTCCTAAGTCCCTCTTCCTTCCTCTTCACAGGCCTGTGCATTGGCCCCTACACAGCCAGGGAAGGACGGAGCAGCTCACTTAGTGAAGGTCACAGCTGTCTCTGTGCTAATGGTGACGGGAGATGCGGCAGTAATAACAACCACAACAAAAGTTAAATTGCGAGGAGTCCTGTGCAACTGTCACAGTGCCATTGTGCAGTCCTGTCCCATCGACCTTGAGAAGGACCATGACCTAGAAGATCCCTTCAGGACCCACCAGGATCTCCTGCTTCAAGGGGATCCTGGTCTGGTAGCACAGGAAAGTAGCAAGTAATTAGAGAGATGTCTCTGAATACCACCCCTGGGCAGGGTGACCTGAGTGCCATCTCACAGACTCTTCAAGCTTTAGCTTATTTGCAAAATGAGGGCAATGCTGACTACTTTATTGGAAAAAAAATCAAATGAAACATTCTGTCCTGAAGGTGGACATGGGATGATTGGTTAAAAAAAAAAAAAACAGTATGGAGAGGGCTAGCAAGATAGCTCAGCAGACTAAGCACCTGCTTAGGCAAGTGCAGGGACCAAGGTTCAATCCCAGACATCATAGGTTGTGCCAGCTGTACCTGCAGGTACGCTGAGCTGGCCTCCCAGCCTGGGTGTGTTGGTGCACACCTGTAATCTGAGCTGTGCAGAACCTGAAAACAGGAGAATCACTGCTAGTCCAAGCTGCATAGTAAGACCTTTTACCAAATGCATAAAAATGTACAAAGCCCAAGTAAGCAATTACCTTCATGAAAAAAGCAGAAATGTAATGGGGATGGATGTTAGGAGAGAGAATTTTGCTTCTGATGTATTCATGGAGTTTTGCGAGTTACACATGGCCCATCCTATTTGGTGCAGTGCATGGGTTGGAACAAATGGCAGGCCACCTGCAGTTGCTTAGGGGTGACAAAATCCCGATGTGCCAGCACCCTAAATCAGTGAATTGCATCAGAATAGCAGGCAGAGAATAAGAGAAAGAAAGCACACCCACTCAGCAGGAGAAGGAAAACTTTATTGGAGGTGGTGGAAGAAATTCATTGAGACAAATGTTAACAATGTTTGACAGATGATATTTTGTGAGAGGAAAGAGGCAGCATTCCAAGAAGATGGAAGGACTTAGACAAAGTCTCTCAGGGTGGTGCAGTTAGGAAGCCACCTTCCCTGGACCCTGAGGTAGGTATTATATATAGTGGTCCTCCTCGCAGTGAGCCAGAAAGAGTGTGGTCCCCCAAAGTCAAGGGATGCAGTGAGCAAGAGCAGTGCTGCTTCTCACATTGGACCAGAGGACAACTTCTGTCCTAGTTTGCAGAAGCCACATGGTCCTCCTCTCTCCAAAGTGAAGTAGGGCTCGCTTGTCTCTACATTCACATACCTTCTGGTGTCAAGAGCAAAACCACTTTTAGATGCTTTCCAAACCCCTAAGAGTTTCAGCAGCTGACATCAGCACCTTTGAAGAGACATGTTGGAAAACAGTTCTTCCATGTCCATGCCAACTTGGACAATGTCTCAGGGCCATAAGAGCCAGTGCACAAAAAGAATTTGAGTGAATTCACAAAAATAACTCCCAAATAGGGAAGGAACAAAAAGAGTATCCACGTGCATCACAGCACCAACCCATTGTGCCTGCAGAGTACACTCAGGTCTCTGGGGGTAGGATGAAGTGAGCTACTTAAGTAAAGCTCCAGGAGCAGGGGAAAAAAAATAATCTGTGAAAAATATTTTCAGGACTCAGCATTTTAATTATTTCACTATTAATTGTGCTTAAACTTGTACAAACACAAAACTGTGTAAATATTTCCAGTGCTTGGGTATTTTGTATAATTATAAATAAACTCATACATAAAATCAAATTTTAAAAAAAGGACCCTCACATTAATTTAATATGATATACTATTGTTTTACTCAGAATAAATCTCTGCTTATCAAGGAAATGACAAGTCTGACTACTGAATGATACCAGATCAATTCTGACTTTGAAATACCTGTACGTTGCATAGTAACTTAATGCTTTCAACATTTGTCTGTTTTCCCCTGTAAATCCAAGATACAAGATGTGAATTAACTATATTACTTAAATCCTGGTAAACTCTCCTGATTTGTCAGTTAAGAGGTTAGTTGGAAGACCACTCTCCTGCATTATTTCCTTCTATTTTTCCCCTTTCTTCCCCTGTCTTCCCAGTGCCTGCGGTCCCCATAAGTTCCTGATTGAATGTGTATCCTCTATGTCTGCTGTTTTAGTTTTGTCTTATGAGAAGACATAGGGTTGCCTTGTGGTCCGCTTTTAACTGAATTCAATGATACTGGAAAATTATATATATATATATATATATATATATATATATATATATATATTACACATATATACATAATTACTTTTAATGAACTATGCGATAGTTTCAAAACATGTTAGTAGTACATTCCCAATAATTAATACAGTACACATTGTTGTCCTCCTAGTAGTTATACAGTGCAAAGGATGCAGACGTGATAATTTTCCTAATGATCCTGGGAATTGTGTTCCTTGTTGTTTCTCACGTTTGCCATTGGCATTCCTGTTTGGAAGAACAATTCGTGTTGCTGAGTCAGTTCGTTCTAACCGCGGCTTCGGACCGCATTCTGTGCGTGCTAGCTGCTAGCTACGTGCTGACCCTCTAGCTACCTAGGAATAGACAACTACACTGACTCCGGTTCCCAGACATTACAAATAAAGTTGTGGCAGGTGTCCTCATAGATTCTTGGGAAAGCGCCTCCAAGAGTGCCTCCAAGAAGGGCCTGAGACATGCGATACCTCCCTTAGACAACTCCAGTGCTGTTACCCTGTCGTGTCTCTGCACCTGCTCAGACTCACAGCTCAGCACTTAGACTCGTGGTCTTCTCCCTCCCCACCTTCCTAAAACTACAGGTTCTCTGTTAAAAATGCCTGCCAACCAGCTAGCTATGAAACATTGCATCAGTGTTTTAATTGTTTTTTTTTTCTTCAAATCAATAGTGAGATTGACCATGTCACCAAATACTTGTTATCAGTTTGCTTTTTGCTGCTGTGAATTCTCTATGTGTAGCTTTTGCCTCCTTTCCTATTAGATTTCCTTTCTGTTCATTAGCAGAATTTCTCATTGGTTTCATGTACTGAAAAACTTATTGCCATGTTTATGACCTTTCTGAAAATTGTCTATGATGGTAACTAGTGAAAAGAAAATTTCAATTTTCATGTAGTGAAATCTATTAATTTTTCATCTTGTTCTACATTCCCCTCAAGTCTTATTTAAAAGTATTTTTCTAACTTTAAGAGTCAAATACATTTACATATATAAACACATCATATGTATAAACATATGTTAGCTTGAAGGTATGAGGTTTGCTCCAGGTTTTTATGAGGTTAAGAAAGCCCTTAGTTTTTTTAAAGCTATTTTAATATTATAAGTAAATTTATGCTTCATCAAATATTCTCTGAATATATTAAAATGTTAGGATAATTACCCTTTCATCCATGAATATAGTGATTTAGAACAGACTTCTCGTGATAAAATACCCTTTCTTCCTGGAATAACTCTTACTTGATTGTAATCTTTCAGCTGTTTCAATTCACTGCTGTATTCAGTTAATTAATATTTTTTCTAGTATTTTTTGTTTCTACGTGTATGAAGTATAGTTAATCTATGATTTTTGTCCCTGCACTGTGCTTATCTAGTTCTGGGACTATAATCTTAGCTGCATGAACTGAATTTGGCATCTTTTTTTTCTATTTTCTTGAGCAATTTATATAATATAGGGATTATCTGTCACTTGAAAACTTACTAAAATGTAACGTTATAACTGACCAATAGTAATATTCATCAAAAGTTCCTCAATGACCTAGTATGTCATAAATATTATATATAAAATATTTTATATATTTATGTATATATAATCTAGTTTTTTTAAGTTTTACTGACATATTCATAATTTTCTTCTTTATTTAAGGAAAATCTCTGTCGTGCCTTAATTTTACCTCTCAGAGCAACCACCCTCTAGTTCCTCTCTGGGTCTGACTTCCTTCCCTGCCACCTGATGCAGGGTGACCTTCCCACTCCTAGGATGCGTGAGCCCTTTGGTGGGATGAAGTTCTTTTCATGTTCCATCTCCCAATCCTAAGAGTCTCGTTCTGGCCTTTTCAGTTTGGAGCCAGAAGAACACCTAGGAATCAGTTGGGGAGCAGAGGGGCACACTGTTTTGTGGTGGCCATTGTTGGTTTCACCTTAGCCTGTCCCTTAAGCCAACTTTATTTGTTACCAAGTACATGAACAGGTGACCAACTTCATAATCCAAGTTATGCTATTATTAACTATTTTTTAAAGATTGATATCCAAATGAAAGCCCTCCAGTGTTAAAATTCCCATGAAGACTCCTGATTGCTAGTTTGAAAGGTTCTACTTGACTATGTGTTTTGCTCTGTTTGTTTTTAATATTGACCTTTTATCATTTCAATATATATTAGCTTGAGGTTAACACAAAGTTTTACAGCCTAAGAAGCAAATGTGATCTAGGAAGAAGAAACCTTGCTCGTAGAGAGATGGAGTAGTAGTGTGTAGGGGTTAACGTGAGGACGCAAGGTGGAGAAGCTTCTAGATAGGTGCAGCACAGCAGGCAGACAGCCTGGAAGGACAGCCTGGGAGCAGTGAGGGCACTGCAGAGACTCAGAATGCAGGCTGGGTAGCAAGAAACAGCATCAGGAGTGTGCCCAAGAGCAGAGCTGGGAGCAGGGCTTCTGAGCACACACCCAGGGGTGCAAAGCTCACTGCGGGATCATTCTTATACCATTCCCATTCTCCAGACAGAGGTCCACGCTTAGTTCTATGGCTGCATCAGGAAATAAAAAAGGTTCATAGCATCATAGCGGGGAACGGATCTTGTATAAACGGGACCATGGCAGCAGAATTTTCAACAATCCAAGTCAGTGCTGAATACTGAGAAGGAAACCATAGACTGGTATGACTAAAGTGATGGCAGGTACGGTGTGATGGATAGAGCTCTGAGGAGAGAGGTCTGCCCATGCCTCAGGCCTGAAGGTGAGGGAAGCTTGGGAAGGAGCTTTTGTGGCAGAGGAGCTCCAAGTAATGGCCCTGAGGTGGACAGTTGCCTGGTGTGCTGAAGGAAAGGTGTAGAGATATGAGGAGGAGGGGCCGGGGTGCCAACCATGGAGTGCCTCAGATGGGCTTTCTGGGCTTTGAGCAGGGAGGAGGAGAGCCTGACTACCTTCTGTGACTGCTCTGAGAGGGATCCAAGTTATCAGGGGAGGACAGGAAGCTGAGATCCGGTCTGGAAGTTGCTGAGCTGGCCCAGGCATGCGAAGCTGGGCGAGACAGAGACAGGATGGCACGCTGGAGGATGGCTATGGATGGAGAAATTAAGGATGACTCTGGAATCTTAGGAGGAGCACTGGGGCAAATGACATTTACATAACAGGACCAAGGCTGAAAAGGGGAAAACGAGCCAAAGCTTTTGTAAAGGAGGGGAAGATGGCTTAAAGGGAGGTAGGGGAATGGGAAAAAAAGAACCAAGTTATATCACGCATAGGTACACATTCCCTGTGATGAACGAGATCATTATGTATACCCAAAATGTGCCAATCATGGTTGGCAGAAGAACTTGGCTTGTTGGGCAGAGAAAATGATGAATTGAGGGAGGAAGAATATTTCTATTTTTCTACTAGAGAAGACTACATTTGCCATTGCAGAAGGACAAAGAATCTCTGAATAGGAAAGCAGACAAGGAAGAGTGACAAAGGGCCAGCGCCATAGGAGGCAGAGACGGGCTGGATGTCTGAGAAGGAGGGAGCGGGGGGGGGGGGCTTCTCAGAGAAAGATGGGGGTAGCATTTGAAGCGGTGCCCCCTAGAGATGGTCTATTTCTGTCTCTCATGCAGGAAGCCAAGACATTAGCTGCCCTCTGGTAGAGGACTGACAGAGTGGTGTGGGGTCGGCGGAACCTCTTTAAACTGTTTCAAACCTAGTAACTTCAGGCTATTCCCATAAGTAACCTGCATGCCACCTAGCCGGCTTCATGTAGTTCCTTCCCATTCCAGCAAAGTAGCTGATTTTTAAAACGTAGAGTCCTATTTCCATTAAACGTTTACTGAGGGCTTACTATGGATGAAAATCCCTGCAGGTTTGAGGGTATAAACATAGCTGAGGCATTGTTCTTTGTCTCAAGGAATTCACCATCTAGTTAGGGACAGTGACAGGCAAGCCCGAACTATGAAGCCAGGCAGAATAAAATAAGTGTAAGGAAGGAACTGCCAGCAACAGCGAGCAGCGAGGGGAAGAAGTAAAACATAATTCTGGCGGGTGGAAGAGGCCGTGGGTCAGCTTTATGGAGAAGAGCTCTTACAGGGTGGCTGGAATTTTGCTTTCAGGTGAAGTGGGAAGGAGGCCAGCAAAAGCTTTTGCCATCTGCACCTAGCTCAGCAGGGAAGGGGGGCTCTAGAGAGGCAATAGAAAGGGGCGGGAACCTGGGGCTTGTGCCTTGGAGGAGAAACGCAGCCAATTAGAGCCAAAGCCCAGGAGCTGGTGGGCAGTTTCCCGCGGGGCCCACTTCAGGTCTCTTATCCCTGCCCTTGCATCCTTGCAGTTCCCAGGCAGGAAAGCTGCCAGGAACACCGGTGCCTAGGAGGACTGAGGTCTGCCTAGGACGCGAGCTTTCTGAAGCGCAATGTGGACGCTGCTAAACTCTTTCCATTATAGTTACCATCATAATCGGCATTTCGCACCCTGCCTGTTATCTCCTTCTGGTGTTGAGCAGCTTGGAAATGTTCTGCTTGTGATTTCTTCATCTAGGCAGAACCGTTCCCTCCAGCTTCCCCTCCTCCTTTTACTTTGCTTTTTCTCCTAAATGAGAGTCGGAGACCACAAACTCCATTCTTTTTTAAGCATAAAATAGTGATAAACATATTTTCAAAACCTATAACAAAGAAAGACCTGATGCAGTGGAAAGAAACACTCTTAAGAAGTAAATAAAACCCGCTTTCTTAAAATTTAAGTCTGTCCCTCCCTCAAGAAAATATACTCAAGCAATTTTTCTGGTGTGTGCAGTGAACAATTCAGTGCATTCATAGGTAGGAAAAGGCTTTAAAGAAAGCACAATGCTGCCTCTTTTGCATATGCCAAACATTTTCACTCGGGGCAAAACCAGTTATTCTTTTAAACAAATTGATTTTTCCAGAGGATGCTGTAAAATATTATTGCAGGCAAAGCCAGCCCGGGGCAGAATCATGTGAACAGCACAGTGCTGGTCCTCGCACTTGCCTGACTCTTTCCTGTTCAGGGCTGGCCTCTGCTGGCTCCCATCCCATCCTGCCTGGGGTCAGCTGTACAGAGCTCTGCGAGCCTGCAAAGGGGCAGCCAGCTCCTGGCTCAGGCACCAAGTGGAGGGGTGACCTTGAACAAGGTCGCTTCCCCTCTCTGGGGCTTGAAATGGGAATTTTCCAAGCAAACCGAAGGTCTGCGGGATGAGGCCTCATTGTAAAAGTGGATGAAACGAGTGTGACAGCAGTGGGCACTGGGGTAGAACTAGAAACGCTGCCATGAATAGGGGACAGAGGCCACTCTGCTTCCAGAAGGTAGTGCAAGCTCAGTGTTGCTAGAATTCATGGGTTTTTTTTTTTTTTTAAAGAGATCTGAATTTTTTGTATATAAAAATTCAATTTTAAATTCTTTTTTTAACAGTAGCCACTGTTCAAGGTTTATTTATTATTGTAGTTGATGTGACAATGGGTTGCACTGTTCACAGGCAAATCTTTGTACATTATATGGCAATGTATAACACACACATATGTATATGTATATGTACATGTACACGTACATGTACATGTACATGTATGTGTATATATATATATATATATATATATATTACACAAAATAAAACCCTTTAAATATTATGCATAAGACATGCAGTATTGGATTTGTATGCTGGATCCCAGGCTGTGACCAACGGGGCAAAAGGACAGACAAGGCTTGGTGGGTGAAGCTGTGCAACAGAGCAGCACGCATCTGTTTGGAGAGTAACCAGAGCCCGCGCAGCAAGGTGTCTCAGAGACGCTGCGCTGCTTCGTACTAACCGGGACTACAAGTGCAGCACCATCCAGCAGCAGGACAGAGCTGTGGGGTCTTGTGAACTGCTTCTACTTCCAACTTTCAGAAACTGATTTTTTTCCTCAGGCCATCTTAACTGTACATGTCAGAGAAAAGGGATAACCGGCACAACTCCAACTAAGCCCTCCTGTAGCCTAGAGAGTTTAAACTCTTCTTCAAAGCAAATATATCACCAGGTATACATTGGCCTATGGGTCTTGTGGTCTCTGGACCACGTGTTTATGATCCATTTGGTTCCAGCAGTAGTTGGCAAAAGACTAAGGATCTAGTTTCTCTCTCTTTGGAGTATTTTGACAGCAGCCTCTTAAAGATAGGAAGTCCAAAAAGTGAGTCTGTAGTGATGGAGCTGGCAGGTTGACAACAGGCCATTGGGCAAGTTATTTGCAGCAAGAATTGTACTAAGCTCTGCCTTGCTTCCCTACTGGATTCTGCAGCTTGGCAGCTTGGTGCTCTGTCCATACATAAGGTCAACTTTTCTATAGTTTTGCTTCTAATGAAAAGTGACCCAGTCAGGGCAATCAAATCCAGATGCAAAATCAGTCCTGCATCCTAAATAATGATTTCACAAAATAACCATCTAAATTGGATGGGAGAAGCTTCAGGAGGAGGGAGTAGAAAGTCTGTAGAGATCTCAATTTTGGGAGAAGAAAGAACAACCCTGGGAAATCTTTGATCATGTAATTATACACAACTAGAGTGTTGTTTTGTCTTCCTGCCCCCTACACATTTTTATAGGTTTGATCTTGAATGTTCTCCACACTGCAGTGTGTTCAAGGCTTGTCTCGTAGAACAAAGCTATTGGGAGATGGTGCAATTAGGAAATGGAGCCCTAAGAGAGGTCCCTAGGTCACTGAGAGTATGCCCTGAAGGTTTATTTTGGGGTCTAGAGAATTTCTTTTTTTCTTTTCTTTTCTTTTCTTTTCTTTTCTTTTCTTTTCTTTTCTTTTCTTTTCTTTTCTGTTCTGTTCTTTCTTTCTTTCTTTCTTTCTTTCTTTCTTTCTTTCTTTCTTTCTTTCCTTTTTGCCTGGCTCAGGCTGCCTTAAGGGCCGGTCAGGTAAGGCTTGTGGAGCTGGGGATCAAACCCTGGTCCCCTGCACCTGACTATGTCTGAACAGGTGCTTAAACAACTGAGTTAAACCACAGGCCCCCTATTTTGGGATCTTGACCACTTCTTCTCTTCTCCCAGCCGTACATGGAGAAGCTCTTCTCTAGCCAAAGCTTTCACTATCATATGCTGCCTCACCCCAGGTGCTAAGCAGCAGGGCCAGTAACAATGCAATGGAAACTCCAGAACTGTGAGCCAAAGTAGATCTTTTCTCTTTATAAGTTAATAATCTTCATATTTTGTTATTGGTGGGAAGCTGACAAACACACACATATAGCTTTAATAATATATGGCCAAATATTCATCTTGCCTTGATACCTGGGCATTAGGGAAAATGTCCTTTGTCTCTATTTAAATCTTTTCTTATGGTTCTACTGACAAAAGCAGTTGTCAGATTTTTTATTTTTAAACACTGGCTCTTCCCTGTCTGCAGGGCTGATACATAAAACATATGATTCTTCCTTAAACATTCTCATATTTGCCAATATTCAGACCTAAAGCAACTGCCTTTTAGTTCCAGACAAAAGCTTAAATGAGATAACTGATAAATGTTAAGTTAGATCAAAATATATGCCATCATTTATTGCTTAATGTTCATTAAGTTTTCTCCTTGACTCTTGTTGCATTTTCCCAAAACTATGTGCCTGGATCACATTATCTTGATTGCACACAGAAATGTCTTCACTGAGTCATGATGGTTATCATGACCACGACTTTTATAGAGGCGATGTTGAGAATCAGTCAAATGAAGACCATTTCCACATTTTCTCTAAAAACTGTCATGGAAGATATTGTCCATTATGTTGTTCAGTGTTCCTGACACAGTGATCCACTTTATAAATTCTTAGAATTCGCTATCAGGGAAACATTTGTTTTCTTAGCAAAATGGAATAGTCTCTATTATGTGATAATGAAGATTCTAGGCCTCAGAATTTTCCATTTTCTGTTTCTTCTTGGCTGCTTGGAATCTTACAGCTTGCTTGTTTGCTGGTGACATAATCTATACACATCCTAATTAATTTATATGTATTTGGTACCCGGTCTCATTACACAGCTTGGACTTGTAGTGATCCTCCCATTTTCAGCCTCACCAGTGTTAAAAATAATTTGAAGATATCAATATGACATGCTTTACATAATTAGATATTATTTATATATAATCTTTAAGTTATTAACTCAAAACTTATTTCATCAAACATAAAATACATGTATACAGAACAATTAAAATAAAATAGCTGGTCATGACCAAGAAAATGAAGTAGAAAGGTAAGTGTATTCTAAATTTAGGCATATGGGGCTGGTGAGATAGCTCAGTGGGCTAAGTGCTGGCCCCACCCTCAGGCATGCTGAGCCAGCCTGTGAGACCAGCCCTGGTGGCATGTACCTGTAATCACAGCCCTTGGGAGGCTGTAAACAGGCAGATCACTATGAGTCCATTTTAATAGTGAGACCTTGAACACTCTATAGACCCTTCCCTAAAATAAAACAAACAAAACAACTGATCCCTTCAAAAAGGAATCTACTCAAAAGACCATTTATTCAATAAAAATTAGTAGTACAGTCATCTTGGCTATGCTATGTATATACATGCATGATTTTTCTCCTTCCTTTTTATATTTCTGTTCTTCTTTCCCTCACTGTAATTGTACATTCTTTTTGAGCAGTTTCATTGCTTTTTACTATATCTGTTGTACCTTTCAGATTTTATGTACTCTTTCAGAAACTTATACTAAGGAGACAACATGATACTTACACATGTGGGTTTGATTTATTTCACTTGTAAGTATAGCCTCTAGTTGCATCTATTTACCTATGTGTCTCAAGTTTATCTTTACATATAGCCGAGTACTATCCCATCATATAAGAATACCACATCTTTTTGTGTGATCCTCAATTGATAGACATTAGGGTTATTTCCAAGATTTAGCTATGGCAAACTGTGCTGCTGTAAAGATGGGTGCACATATATCATTGTGGTTTGTCATCGGTGGCTTTCATCTGATTGGAAAGATCACCTGTTCCAAGTTTATGTAGGGTTATTATCACGAATGAATGTTGGACTTTGTCAAAACTTTTTCTGTCTATTAAGATAATCATGTGGTTTTTATTTGTGGCTCTGTTGATATGCTGTATTATATTTATAGATTTGTGTGTGTAGAACCATCCTTGCATTCCTGGGATGAGTCCCAGCTGATGATGGCGTGTGGTCTTCTTGATAATTTACTACATTCTGTTTGTTAGTATTTCATTGAGCATCTTTGCATCTATGTTCATTAGGGAGATTGGCCTATAGTTCCCTTTTTTGGCTGGGTCTTTCTCTGGTTTTGGTATTAGTGTGATACTTGCCTCCAGAAATGAGTTAGAGAGAATTTACTTTTCAATTTTATTGAAAAGTGTAAGGAGTATTGGGATTAAATCTTCTCTAAATTTCTTACAGAATTCAGCTATGAATAATCTATCAGAACCTGGGCTTCTCTTTGTTGTTAAGTTTTTCACATTACATTTTCAATTTTATTAACTGATAATGAGTTATTTAGAATTTTTATATATTCTTTAATCAGTTTTGGCAATTCATATGTATCTAGGAATCTGTCCATTTCTTCATAGTTTTCCATTCTATAAGAATAAAGATTTTGTTCATTTATATATTTGGTACAGAGTCTCACTATGCAGCTTGGACTTGCAGTGATCCTCCTGTTTTCAGCCTCCTCAGTGCTGGGAGTACAGGTGTGTGCCACCATGTTTGCTGGCTTAGTGTGCCCTAGGGGTGGGGCAGGCTTGGCATGTGGAACCAGGAATTGAACCTTGGTCCCTGTGCTTGCCAAATCAGGTGCTTAGTCAGCTGAGCTATCCTGCTCGCCCTATGAGAGTAAAAATTTTTGAAGTAAAGTTTGATGATTTTCTAAATTTCCACAGGGTCTGTAGTAATTTCACCCTTTTCAGTATTTACTTCATGAATTTGAGTTTTTTCTTTCCCTTTTTGATGAGGTTGGCTAGGGGTTTATCGATTTCATTTAATTTTTCAAAGAACCAACTCTTTGATGCATTAATTATTTGTATTATTTTCTTTGTCTCAATTTCATTCATTTCTTTCTTGATCTTTATAAAGTAAAGCTTTGAGCTTTACTTGCTTTTTTTTTCCGCTAGAAGCTTAAGGTGTAGCATTAGGTTATTTACTAGTCCTCATTCTGTTTTCCTATTGAGTGTGTTTACCACTATAAGTTTCCCTCTGAGGACTACTTTCATCGTATCCCATAAGTTGAGTTTGAATTTTTGTTTAATTATAGATACTGTTCAGTTTCTTCTTTAATTTCATCTATGACCCATTATTTTCTATATGAGGGTGTTGTTTAATTTCCATGTGTTTAAGGAGTGCTTGCAATTTCTTTTGTTATTAATTCCAGTTTCATTGGACTATGGTCAGATAATATGCATGGCATAATTTCAGTTCCCTTGCATTTACTTAAGCATTTTATATGGGCTAATATGGACTATTTTAGAGAATATCCCATGTGCTGCTGAAAAGAATGAGTATTCAAATGTTGCTGGGTGAAACACTCTGTAAGCATCTACTAAGTCTGTTCGTTCAATGGTTTGATTCAGTTCTGCTACCTCTGTACTAATTTTTTGTGTAGTCAACCTATATCTTTGGGGTAATGGGGTGTTAATATATCCTGTTAAGATTGTGCTATTGGTTATTTGATTTTTCATGTCTTTAAAACTTTGTCTTACAAGCTGGGTGCTCCCATATTTGGAACATACATATTTATGATTGTTAACTCTTCCTCTTGAAGTTTTCCCCTAACAAGTATGTAGTGACCTTTGATGATTCTTGCTTTGAAGTTCACATTATCTGTGAATAGAATAGCTACAGTTTATTTTTTTATGAGTTCCTGGAGCACGGGATATTGTTTTCTATCATTTGACTTTCGGCCTATGAATTTCCTTTTAAATTACATGTGTTTCTTATATACAACATATTGGATTTTGTTTCTTGTTCTCCTCTAGCAGTCTGTTTCTTTTAATTGGTAAACTGAAGACATTTACGTTAATAGTTATAACTGACATATATTGACCTATCTTTATCATATTATTTTCCTGCTGTTGATTCCCCACTTTTCTCCTGTGTTCTATTGCTTTCCATTTCTGTTGTTTTTCTTGGAATTGTGGCCATTGTTATCTCTTTCTAGAATATCTTTCAGAACTCTTTGTAGGGTTGGTTGGATGGTCATGAAAATCTTTTAATTGTTCTTTGTCATGTTAGTATTTTACTTCATTAATTTTGAAAGAGTTTTACAGGGTTCATCAATCTGAGCTCGACGTTTTCTTTAAGGACTTGAAATACTTCACTTCAAAGCCTTCTTGATTTGATGGGTTGTGTTGAGAAATTTGCTGTGATTCTGATGGACTTTCCTTTATATGTGATCTAACAGCTTTTAGCATGTTGCTCTTTTGCTGAATTTCTGGGATTGTGTGTGTGTGTGTGTGTGTGTGTGTGTGTGTGTGTGTGTGTGTGTGCATGTGCGTTTGTGTGTACATTTATTTTTGTTATTGCTATTTGGAATTCCATATGCCTCATTTATGTGTATGACAGATTTTTCCCCATACTTGAGAAGCTTTCCACTATCACTTCTGCAAATAGTCTTTTTATAGCCGGGCGTGGTGGCTCACGCCTATAATCCCAGCACTCGGGAGGCTGAGGCAGGAGGATTGGTGCGAGTTCGAGACCAGCCTGGGCTACAAAAGTGAGCTCAGGACCAGCCTCAACTGCATAGCGAGACCCTGTCTCAAAAAGACAAAAAAAAATAGTCTTTTTATGTCATTTATGTTAGTTCCTTCTTTTTCATTGACATCTATCAGTCTCATGTTATTCATCTTTGTGTCATCCTATAGTTGTTGAATTATTTCCTGGTTCCTTTTTATTTTAAGGGATTTTTCCTTTTTTGATCCCTAGATGCAATGATGTCTTCAAGGTCTGAAAGTCTATCTTCAGTTTCATTAAGAGAGTTTTTCCAGCTTTTAAAGGAATTTTTATTTTTATGGATATCTCGCTGAATCTGTTTCATGCATTCTGATTATTTCCTACATTTTTCATTCAAGATTTCTATCATTTTTATATACTTCTCTATTTTTTATCTATGCCTTCTTTAGTTATGCTCAGCAATTCTTTCATTATGGTTATCATTTCCTTTTTTTCAAGGGATTATTTCAGATTTGATTTCCTCTCTACCTGCCTGGAGTTGTTTCTTTACTTCCATTGCTATCATTTCAGAGACATCACGCGTGTTATTTCCAATTTCTTCTACACTGTTGTCACCTGAACTTCTTCTGGATGGGCTAGGGGTCTGCAATTACATTTTGCTCCTTTATTTTGTCATTTTCTATTCCAGAAAGATCACTTCATTTTGATTTTTGTGATAATCATTGCAAGTTTTGAAAGTAGGTATAATTACTATCAAGGGCATTCTATTAGAAAAATCTGTGCTTTAGGGATATCATCTATGCATTGGAGATTCTTGATTTGTACCCATTCTGAGTTCCTATCTTCTCAATTAATTGAGAGTGGGATGTTGGTTTCCATTTGGCACTGTCTTTCATCTTTAAATATAGGGCCTTGTTAAGGTTATTATCCTAGTGCTTTTCAATATTGTTACCCAAGAGAGAGTAAGTGGTTAGAACAGATATGATATCCTAGCTACAATAGTACAATTAGCAATATGATAACATCAAGCAAAATTTAGAAATGGGCAAGCTTTTGTAATTATTGGCTTTGTATTTGAGACTGTAGAAGTAAAGTCAATACTTATAAAATAGTACATATCATAAATTAGGAGTTTGTATGAAAAGTGTTTCCCCTTATTAGATTGGTTTTACCCTGTGTTCTTCTGGCCAAGCCAGTTGCCAGGTTCCAGATGCTTCACTTCACATAAGGAGATATACCAGACACCTGGATTTCTCTGACCAAGCTAGTTCCAGGGTTCTGAGTGCTTTTGCATAGGTTGCCAGTCCCACAATGTAGGGGGATAGGCTGTGTACCTGGATTCCTCTGTCCATGCTAGCTACCCAATGTTCTGAGAACATATTGGTTCTATATTGGTTGCCAGTTCCACAGTACCTGTAATTGGAATTTCTTTCAGAAAAAATCTTTCAGCTGTATTTAACATAGTGTTACAAACAGTTAACACTCAATAAATACCTGATGACTTACTCACCTCACCATTAACCAATGACTCATTCCCAAGACACTGAGAGAAGAAAATAGCTGAAATCACATAAAGAATAAAATCTTACTCATAAACACAAAGTGAGAGGAAGAATGGTTTTCACATACAGTCCTCATGTAAACAAATAGGGCATGTGATATAGAATGTAGAAATGTAACCTACTCAGTGAAAACTTAGGTTCTACTGGGGACTCCAAAAGCAAGGGGGCACTTCAGAGCCAAAGAATGTCTCCCTTTAACAAGATGCACACGTCCTGATTTTACTATGTGTTTGGCTAAGATAGCAAGGTGATGAATTGTTGAGCTTAGGAGGAAGGTATGGTTGCATGGAAAAGACAGATTTAGGGCCATAATTCACAGTGTCTCCCAGACATTACCACTGAAATCAATTCTCCCTCGAAATTACTCAACTACGTGGAATTGGGCAAGGGGTATGTCTTAGTTACTTTTCTCTTGTTGCTGGGACAAATACCCAACACCCAAAATGAAGGAAGGAAAGGTTTATGTAGCTCATAGTTACTGGTGGTTTCAGTCCATATTCAGCTGGCTCCAAGGCTGAGAGGCACATGGCAGAGAGCAATAGTTCGTGGCAGCGGAACAGCAACAATGGTGACAGAGGCAATAGAACAACCAGGGGAGCAGAGAGTAACAGCATGCATCTGTCTCTCTGTCTCTCTTTATATTACATTCAGGCTCTCTGCCTCACCCTATCTGCCTTAGGTCACCCCCATAATCCCAGAAATACTCAACCCATAATCCCATCAGTAGTAAGACACATAATCCCAGGGATCATGAGGCAAGTCTCAAACTCTCGATGTGCCCATCCCATGATTGCACAAGGCTTTGGGGGGACAACTAGACATAAACCATAGCAGGGTGCTAAGGATGGATAACAATGAAAAAGCAACCACATTCTATTTTACAACATATGTCCTCACGTAGCGCTGTCTCTCTTCCTCTTTCATTTGTTGTTTCACTAAGTCCAACACCAGCATATTCTCTCCCACAGCTATGATTTGGGCCGACCGAGGTCTAATGCAGCTACCACTAGGGATAGAGAAACGCATACTTGGTTGCATCTGTGGTCTGTGATGAGGTGGTACTGACTATATCTGCAATAAACTGAGGCCTCCTACCTCCAAGCTAAACAGTATGCACTGCCAAGAGAGGCATAATACACTGTTGGAAAATGCGTCTATTGATGCACATTTAACTAAATTGTTTACTAACCCTTTGCGATAGTATGAATATTTAAAAACTACAACACGTCTTAATTTTTGGTAAAAATGTCATAGATACTATTAACACTCTCAGGCAGTGTGTACCTATGTATTTTGACTATTTTGGTAATAATACTGTTTGAGAAATAGAAAACCATGCTCACAATTTATTTTGAAGAGTGCTTAGTAATTTAGCATGCATCTGTGAAATGTTACTTAATCCTGGTCTGTGTGCATAATTATATTTTAATTTGCACATGATTGCAGACTTTCATATCATTTAAACAATCAGGATGCAACAAATGACTGGCTGTTGTCTTATAACATTTTGTTTTCCCCCTTGGAACTGTTGGAAGCAGACCATCACAGCCCACAACCATCTGCAATATCGCATGTGGATTGCTGAGTATTGAACAGATATTATGAGTATTGAATTTGGCATCACTTCCATGGTCGTATTTCTTTCCTACTGGAAAGAAAATTAAAAGAGGAAAAAATGATTAAAAAGTTCTCTAGGTGCCGGGCGTGGTGGCGCACGCCTGTAATCCCAGCACTCGGGAGGCTGAGGCAGGAGGATCGCTGTGAGTTCGAGACCAGCCTGGGCTACAAAAGTGAGCTCAGGGCCAGCCTGAACTGCATAGTGAGACCCTGTCTCAAAAAGACAAAAAAAAAAGTTCTCTAGGCTTTACAGAATGCCCTTAGAATTTCCTGATCCCACTATTATCACCTTTTTCTTGTTTCCCTTTCAAATGACAACAACAACAACAACAACAACAACAATAATAATAATAATAATAATCAGAAATGTCTTGCCTTTTCATTCTATTTGCACTTAAAAAGTGTTTCCAAATTAAAACCATATTCAATCCTCACGCTGACTCTAGCAGTGGACAGGCAGCCTTATCAAATATGTCTTATATATAGAAGAAGATAAACATTCAGAGAACTGGTGATTTGTAGAATCATTAACATCATTATTAATCAGAGAGAAGAAATGAAGAGCATCTAAGTCTCACTTTGAAGTATTTCTAACTCAATAGTGTTATCTTCGAAGTAGAGGCTATTGGAGTGTGTGTGTGTGTGTGTGTGTGTGTGTGTGTGTGTGTGTGGTTCCTATCACAACATGGGGGAGCAGGGAGCCTAAGTCCAGAGATCACAATGATGGTGGCACTGAGCATGGGGGGCTGACATTTATCTCCAAAGAGATCCATTTTTCTGTTGAAGGTCATGGATATGCACCTGCTTGTTCCTCCCAGTCCCCTGGGCATTATCATCTTTCAGAAATTCAAAAGTCATCTTAGGATCTCTTGTCTTACTTTCCACCACTGGACTCCAAGGTTCTGCTCATGTTTCCATCAGGATTCTCAAAACCATCTCTGGCCCCACTTTCCTGTCATTATTGTACCATTGCAGGTCCTCACTTGTTAGTGACTATTAAGCATCCTAGCCAGTTTCAAGTCTTCACTCTCTGCTGCTCCATCTTAGCCACCAAACTCGGTCCTTCTCCCCAGCACTGCAAAAGTAGCATAGATGTACACATGGTCCTACCCTTCCCTCACCTAAACCATTTCAGTGACTCTCAATTCCTCACAAAAATCCACACTCCTTTTGTGGAATTGCTGTGTGCTGTACTTCCAGATGAATTGTCACTGATCCCTGTCTCGTACCTTGTTTCCATAATACACCACGTTGTTTCTAGTATTGGGCTTTCATGTTCTCACGTTTGTATTCCTTAGGTTTGTAACACTGACTGTCCTCACCACAAACACACATACAGGTGTATGTGGGTATAAACAACACATTCCCCACACTTTTGTCACCTAAACACAAGGTGTAACGGAGGTATTCTTCAAATTTAGTTCATTGCTTCTTTCTCTGGGGTCCCCTCGGGTACACTGGAGGCACCTTTTGTTCAATGCAGAGTATCCTTAGGAGTTGACATAGTCCTGGCTTGGAGTTATTTGGCTGCCAATCTCTTCTGATTATGATAAACAAGAACAAGGATATATTACTCTCTACAGAATTAGCGTAATGGTACTTAATATATATTAGGCTCTCAATAAATGTCTCTCGAGCTGAAGTGAATTGAGCATGAAAATTTCATTTTCTTCCTGCAGCGATAGACTCCAGCACCTTGGATAGTTCATTTCTTTACCCTGCCTGGTGAGCGAGGCTTTTCCAGTTGAAGTCTGAGAAACACATCTTCATTCTCAGCTTAATACAAAGGCTTCTCAGCGCAGTCCTAGAGCCTACAGCAAACCATTTGTAACTTGGCCTCATGAGCAAAAGGCCACTTTAGTATGAGGCGTATTTTTTATTTCACTGTCAGACTTTGGAAAGATTTTTTTTTTTTAAGTCCTAGCTTGAAAGACAAAATGTATAAGGAGAATCACTGCACAGTGGGGTAGCCCCCACCTGCCCATGGGATAAAAGCTCCTTAGCCCCTCTGACATTTTATGCTATTGTTGCAGCCCCAGAGTGAATGATGCAAATTGCTGTTTAGTATGTTAAGCCTTACACTACAGTGTTCTCCCCTCCAGAATGCTGATGAGAAGTTGTCCAGTGTTTTCACCTGGTACTTCTCTTGGACAACATATTCATTTTTCATCTTATGAATGATGTAAATCACAAAACTTACATTCATTTTCAGTTTCTTTGTCTGTCTGTCTCTGTCTGTCTGTCCATCTATCCACTTGCCTGTCTGTCCTTCTGTCACTGCCTGTCTCCCCCCCTCCCTGTCCCCATCCTTGTTAGGTGTTGGGAAAGTTAAAACTGAACTTACAGTTGGCCACTTGCTACCTTAAAGCATGAATTTGTATATTGACCTCACTTTCAGAAATATCTGTTCCTACGTTATTTTCATTAGGCTTATTTTTTGCCATATTTCACAATTTTTCCTTTGCTCTGTACCTATCGTATATCTCTCCATCTTTTCTTTTAAGTCCTTTTCCTCTCAGGGCAAGATATCAGTACATGAATACATTCAACAGAAACTTAAATAAGAGCATATATAAGTTAGAAAATAGTGTAATGTAGAAGTTCAACAACAAACTAGGTTTGTCACCCTTTTTCCAACTCCACCTAAGCCAGTTCTGCTCTTCCACGATCACTCTGCATGGTAAGGCATGAGATAACTCTTCCACTCAGAGAAAGTTAATGTTATCTTTTTTCTCCAGTACTTTGTGTTAACTTAACCCTTATCATTCCACTGTTAAATATAAACAAATATATACATCACAAATTGCAACATACAGTTAAGGAGTGAAATGAGTGGAGTGATTAAGGATTGACCCTGGGACTTAGCAGGATGTCAGACAGCTTTAACTTGCATAGACAAGGACATGCTTTATGATGCCAGATGCACAGAGAATTCAGGAGTACTTAAAGAGAATGGCAGCAACCTCAACACTAGTAAAGAGCCACTAACTACAAGCCTTTAATAAAGTGGTTTGAAGGAAGCAGGGAAAAGCAAGCTTTTTGAATGAGAGTTCTCAATTATATGGATAGAAAGGCTTTCAGCAAAACATCTGCCAAGGATCTCTGGCTAGTGTGGCACTAGGGCCAATGGTGTCAGCACCCAGATTAACCACAAAGTCCCCCTAAACTCTCTCACCCAAGCAGATGTCCAGATGTTTAAGAGCCTTATTGTTACTGTAGTGCATAGAGAATATGCCAGGAGAGGGTGCTCACATTTGCGTGGTGCACCTACGCCCTGTACAAGACAGGGCTGGGAAACTCAGAGTCCATCTCCAAATCTTTACCGATCATAAGATAAATTAAGGTATAAAGGGTAAACCTGTTAGGCTGTCCCTTTAAAAAAATTTATCTGCGGAATTACCCTATTTACCCATGTCACCTTTCAAGCATGTAAGAAGCTTTTAAAAGAAATTTTATTAATTTTAATGAGAAAGAAATAACAATGAGACAGTTTCAAAACATGTTAGTAGGACAGTTACAATAATTAACACCCTACATATTGTTGTCTTCACAGCAGTTGTTCAGAACAAAACGTGCAGACATGACAACTTTTCTAAACACTATTAATACAAATCTACCTCCTCACTGAACTAAGAGAAAGTATCTGTATATACAGTCCAATAGTCCATAATAGTAGTGAGTTATTAGCAGAACTGGCAATGTCGGAAGTTTCTAACTTGAAGCCTTTTATAGCTCAGCATATTAATATGGCTTTACCTTTTATATTCTGTGGTTAGACTTTTCTGTTGGATGGTTAAGACCAAGTTAAAGCAAGAGCTAAGTAACAAAAAATGTAACTTTTGTATTGGACAAGGTCAGTCACATCCCCTCAGGATTTACCCTGAAACCATGTACAGTGTTTAGTAGATCTTTTGTCAGTGTCAGCCATCTGGATGAGTTACAGCCATTACTTGAACAGTTTGCTCTCTGTGAAAGCATGAGAGGATGTTTTCTCTCTAGGTGACTCTCCATAGGCACGCTATACATCGCCAATCCCATTCCTCTGTGGCCCCATAATCTCCTTGAACAGAAAATGTGGGACTCCACTGAGGTATAGGATGTTACAGTACAGGTTCTCTTATGTCCTGAGTCCTCACTGACCTTGAAGGGCTAGGTCCAAAATATTGACTATCTTTGTAGCCCTTTTTTTTCCTCTTATTTTTTATTCTGCAAACTTAAGTTGCCAACCCTCCAGAAGAGGTTAGTGACATTATTACCCTATAACATAGGCACTTGAGCTTAACATCACTATCTTTCTGAATATCAAATGCCTTAGACATAACGTGGAACTGGTACTCTCCATCAGTCATTGATATTCTGAAAAATCCCTATAGAGTGTTGTTATGGTTTCTGTCTAATTGTCCCCCCAAAGCCTTTTGCGATCATGCGGTGGGGACTTCGAGAGTTTGAGACTCGACTCATGAGCCACTGGGATTATGTATTTTAGTACTGATGGGATTATGGGTCTGAGTACTGCTGGGATTATGGGTGTAGCCTGAGGCAGATAAGCTGAGGCAGACAGCCCGAATGTAACATAAAGAGAGACAGAGAGATAGACTCTCTCTGTTGTTCTCTGCTCCCCTGGTTGGTCAGTTGCCTGTCACCACTTTGTTGCTGTCCCGCCACCATGAACTGCTGCTCTCTGCCATGTGCCAGTCTGCCTTGGAGCCAGCTAAGTATGTACTGAAACCTCCAGCAGCTGCGAGCTAAAGAAATCTTTTCTTCCTTCATTTTGGGTGTCTGGTATTTGTCTCAGCAATGGGAGAAAAGAAACTAAGCCAAGTGTGATAAAAAAATATAATTGCACATTTTTACACAGAAGTTTAGAAATCTAACTACATAAAAAAAAATGTAGCAGGTCAATCCTATGCCATCTTGTTCTTGCCTCTTACTCTCTTTTATTTTTTTTTAAAAACATTAACTTGAAAGACGGAGTATAGCAATAATTGATAAGACATTAGAAGCATTACACATTTAGAAGACCAGAATGATAGATATTTCAACATGGTTTTAGTGTTACACATTGCTATCCCCAGTGTAGCTGCTTAGCTCACAGATATCAGCATATATAGTTGATCAGGGTGAGAATTCTGCCAATTAACTGCTAATTTCAAAAACCTGTTGGAGATTCTTAGGACCATTGTCTTGACCATCTTGTGTGTATAAAAGCATGGTTTTGCCCCTGCCATGTTTCCTAACTTTTGTCTCTGCTCTCTCTTCATTGTTTAATCCTTAAGTTCTCACTTTCCATTGAACTGTGTAATACCTTTCCATTTTTATTTCATCTTTTGAGTTCTTATACTAGGGAGATTATATGATATTTACACATGTAGGTCTGGTTTATTTCACTTATGTGTATATCTTCAAGTTGCATCCACTTATATATGAAGGCTTTGAGTTTATCATTCTTTATAGCTGAGTTCCATTGTGTAAAAACACCACATCTTTTCCATCCATTCTTCAGGCAATGGGTATTTTGGTTGTTTCCAAGACTTGGCTGTCACAAATTATAGTGCTATAAACATAGCTGCACAAATATCACTATGATATGATGTTTTCAATTCTTTTGAAAAATTCCCAGTAGGGGGATAGCTGGATTGAATGGGATTTCCAGACCAGTGTGGAGATTCCTTAAAAAAACTAGGACAAGAAGCTTTATTTAAACTAATTTTACTCATTCTGTCAGCAAATCTTTGCTATGTACGTGGTCTACTAGGCACTGTTGTAGCCATGGGGATAGAGCAGGAAAATGGACTGGAAAAATCCCTGTGCTAGCTGAGCTGCGTTCTTCGCAGGTTCTGTGGAGAAAAAACACGTAGGGCAAGGGAAACAGGGAACTGGTTCAAATGATTATGGGAACTCTGATAGAAAGAACTTGCACAGAAGTGAAAAGGGCAACTGTGTGACTATCTTGAAGAGCTGGTGTGGAGCGTGCCAGAAGTCGCAGGCAAGGTTGCAGTGTCACCTGAGTCGAGAACAGCAATTGTCCAGTAGAGCTGCACTCTATCCTCGTCTTTTTCTTGCTATGAACTGAAAAGCTACCAGTAGTTCTGAGTGGAGGAGTGCCCTGATCTGACCTAGAATGTGAAGGAATCAATCTGGCTGCTGAGTAGAGGATAAACGATAGATGATTGCTTATAGTAAGGCAAAGGCGGTGGCAAGGATGCCCAAGAGCTGCTGGTGTCTTGAATGGCAGAGTGGGCAGGAGTGGTGGAGGAAGGGTTCCAGTCTCAATATATTTGGCAGATAGTGTTGACAGCACTTGCTGATTAGATGCAGATGTCAGGAATAAGAAGTCATGAATGATTCCAGGATATCTGATCTGAATAACATGAACAGAATATTCCATTGAAAAAATACTATTCTGATAGCAAAGAGTAGGAGTTTAAGAATAAAATAAGAGGAGCTGGGGAGATAGCTCGGTGTCAAAAAACACTTGCCTGGCAAGGTTCTGAGTTCAATCCCCAGTACCCACCCCCCGCACACACCCCCAAAGAGAAAAAAATGAGAAAATTTTTCTTGATATTATTTCCGATACTTCTATTTAGAAAAAATATTCTAGGTATAAACAATTAGGCATGGTTTGCTTAAATTATGCTATAGTACATAATTCAGCTCTATGCATGAACGGTTTGCTAGAATTTGGACTTGGTGACAGTATATCTTGTGGTCCAGGGTAGGATCCCACTGAGATGAAGAAGATGATTACTTCATTTTGCTACCCTCATCTGCTCTTCACCCAATTTTCTGTTTTATGTGCCCATATTACCTGGTACTTTCTAGGTCCAGTGCCCTGTTTACCCCTTTGATAGTTCTGGTGTGGAGATCTAGAGCAGCATTTTGATAAATATTTCTTGGGTAAGACTTGTCCTGGGACAGGTTCTTAAGAGCCCATTTAGTCAAAGTGGGGATGTCCTAATACAGGAGTGAGAGAGATACACACACACACACACATGCACACACACATGCACACACACGCACACACACACACACACAACAGTGCGCACATGCTTGGAAAGGGAGGAGGAGGGGAAGCAGGGAAGAGAGTAAAAGGGAGAGAGAGACAGAGATAGAGACAGACAGACAGACAGAGATAGAGAGACAGAGAGACAGGGACAGGGAAAGAGGCAGACAGCGACACAGAGAGATAGAGAGACAGAGAGAGAAAGATCCATGAGGAAGACTGGACATTTTCTTGTAAATTATGGAGGAGAGGAGCCTTGGCCCCTACCCAAAGAGTGCCACAATTAATTAGTGTTTTGTTTTGATGTTACGGGGGTGTTCTGGGGATAGGTAAGTACTCTACTACTAAGCCATATTTTCCACCTTTATTTTGTATTTTTTACATTTGGGGACAGAATCTCTTTAAGCTGCTAAGGTTGACCTTAAACTTGCAGTCCTCCTGCCTCAGCCTCTCAAATAGCTAGGATTATGGGCATGTGCCACCACGCCCAGCTCCGATTATTGTGAATCACTGAGAAAACATCCTAACCATTTGTTTTCTTGATGTGCTGAGAAACAGCAGCTTTGTGGGGTATTTTGCAGTATGATTCTGCATAAAACGAAATTTGCAGTGGCTATTTCTACCTCATCCTGAGTAGAGCTCAGCATCAGGGCCTGAGAGACATGTCCAGAAGGGTTGTTCTCCCCATTTCGAAGGAGCTGGTTCTCTGGGACATGAGTGTGAGTGGTGCCTCAGCAGAGAGAAAGAAATCCGGAGTTCAGGTGCAGTGGGACAAGTAATGGAGAAATCTGCAAATCACCTTAGAGGTGGGGGAAGGGCAGAGGAGCGTGTCCCCTCTGGGGGTTGGCCTTCATTTTCCTTGCTTTAGATTCAGCATTTCCATCTCTGCAGACCAACACCTGATAATCATAACGTAAGTATGGATAAGAATTCTGATCAGAGAGATCTATCCAAGCTCACGTCTTAGACAAGATTTAGACAACCAGCAGCCCAAGTGACATTAGATTGGACACTTTCCCCTAAATGGTAAATGTCTTGGAGCTCCAGGGAAGTTTCCCCAACACTAAATTATTCAGGCATTGATCAGATGATACCTGAATTATTCAGGTCTCTACAATGTGCCTATTATAAAAATAAAAATGCAATGTCTCTCATCTCCCAGACACAATCAATTAGACTAAGGATTACGCAGAACCTCTATTTTCTTCTTTTGCTACTCTCTGTCTTAGGATGATTTTATACATCGGTCTCCTCAGCCTTCATGATAGGATGAGTAAGAGTAGGAAGAAGAGGTATAACTCAAGGTAGTTTGTGTATTTGTGAGTTAGAAAGTAAGATTAGGTATGGGAGAAACCAGTGCTTTAAAAATGATATTGAATTCTCTTTACATTTTAATTACCCATGTTATCACCACTTTCATTATTATAGATCCCTGGATGTTGGCAGTAATGACTGCACAGTGGATAACGGCACCGTGTAATAACAATATCGGCTCCATAATCATATTCCAGCCTGCCATTTATCAAGGACCATTAGAACTCAGGATTCTGGAGAGCAACAAAAATAAGCAAATGACAGGCCCAGAGCACTGTCTTGATTTCCTAGCCATCTTTCATCCCCTCTTATTTTCTCAAATAGCAGATCCATATGGACCAAGTCTATTCTTTCTTGCAAGTGTTCAGAATCAAATCACATCCGTGATGGAGCTGCATCATCACACTATTCATTATTGGTTTGAATTGAGCTGCTTTTAAATCACACCCAGTGTGGGTGGGTGGTGGAGCTAGCAGAAGGAACTTGCTGGTAGACAGTCTGATATTTTGTCCCCATTTTTTAAGACTCTGGCTTCAGGTTGAAGTAAAGACATGGCTTTGGACCTACAACCAGCCACGTGTGGATGTGTTGGGTGTGAGATCTGTGTTCTGAGAAACCATTCCAGCCAAAGATACACAAGGCACAATCTGAAGGTCAAGGAGCCAGGCTCCTGCAGGAATTCAACACAGAGGTGTTTCAGAAATCAAGCGAAAGAAAATATTGGCATTATTTGGGAATTCTGTCTGTAAGTGACTTATTCTGGTCTCCAAAATGGTGTTCATTGGCAGATAGCACTCTAGTCACAGAGGAGAAACAAAGAAAAGCAAGGAAATCAGGCGGTCCTCAAAGAACCAAAGGGACATTTGTGGGGCTTGGAGCCTGGGAAAACGACAGGAATGGGCTCAGTGGGTGACCTTATGTGTGCTTGTATGTGCACACAGAGCATCTATGTATTTTAAAGCATAATAAACCATAAATGAGTGTTTACTATTATTTTTATTACCACTATTATTTTCATGTGACTACCCCAGTAATTCTGTATCCTGATTGTGACAGCAGAGGGGGCAGTGGCTAATTCTGGATACCTATATCTCAGTTTTGCAAGGTAACCCCAATTATTGTGGTGAGGGCTTTTAGATAGTATTTTTCATCTCTAGACTAATAGGAAATTAATCTGGGAATTAGCATAAGGATGAACCATCAGGTGAAGGGAACAGTAGGTCTACTTTGGAAGTATTTTTATTTTTATTTTATTCTTTGGTACCAGGGATCGAACTCAGGACCTTGCACTTGCCAGGCAGGCATTAGTGCCACTGAGCTATCTCCCCAGCCCCTAGTAGGTCTACTTTGGGGGCCTGGATAGAAAGGCACTGAAGGTTGGGGTGGACCCATTGTGTCATTGTGTAGCCTCACAATAGCCTAAATTGGTGACTCTAGGGCAGTAACATGTAATTAGTTGCTCTTAAAACTGAACATATAGGGGCTAGGGAGATAGCTCAGTGGTATAAGCACCTGCCTTCTAAGCGCAAGGATCCAAGTTTGATCCCCAGTACCACATGTCATGCCAGTCCCGGAAACCTGGGTACCCTGAGCTAGCCCCAAAATCAGGCCTGGTGGCACAGGTCTGTAATCTCAGTGTGGGGGAGGCTGAGACAGGAGGATGACTCTGAGAATGAGCTGCATAGCGAGACCCTGTGCCCAAGGAACAAACAAACATACACCAAACATGCATAATTTCTGAGTGAGGGCACACAAATTCTCTTGGATTGGAGTTGATATTTTGTATATCTAGAATAACACTCAGGAATACAAATACAGATAAAGCTAACTCTCTTCTCAATAATCTGTGGACTTCTGTGGATGGCAACAGGCTGAGATGAGTCTGATCTTCTTTCGACTGAGCATCTCTTCAGAACACAGCTTCACACAGGGGTGTGGGCACTGATCTTACTGCTGAGGACTCCTGTAGTTAATCAGGCCTAGATTGAATTGTAAGTATGTGTTTCACTGAGTTAACTCTGTGTCTCAGCTGTGTCCTCTGTGTTGGTGCCACTGTACTGTGGGAAAACTTCTATTAAAAATTCTAAATTGGTACAATCTAAGAGAATTACCTCCTTGACGTTCCCTATCTCCTGCCAAGTCCCTGATAAAACATGTTGTACAAATGTAGACGTGGAGTCATGATAAGAAAACTCATTCTTGCTGAATATTGGAATTATCTGACTGGAGCTGCAGGCAAATGTAAATAAAGCCAAGGAAAAAAAATCCCAACTGAAGAGTTGCCAAACTCCCAGAGATTATATATCACCTTGGGGGAGAGCTTGAGGGGGAAAACTTGAGGTCTATTTGCCCATATGTTGTGATCATATTCAGGATGAAATTGCCTGGGCTGCTCCAGCCGAGTGGAGAGACATACAGGTATAATCAAGACCTCAAAGTCAGGGCTGGTCTCTGAGGCCAATCCAAGTGTTGCCTCAGCTTCTTGTAGGACGAGCCTTAACTGCAGGGTTATGGGCATAGGGACGATGAAGACCTTACTTCCTGGGGTCCATCTCATGACTGTATGAGGAACCAGAGCTCTTGATGCCCATGCTCAGCCTCACTAATGTCTATGAAAAGCAGAGGAGAGGCCTGGCGTGGTGGTGCACACCTATAATCCCAGCATTTGGGAGGCTGAGGCAGGAGGATTGATGGAGTTTGAGACCAGCCTTGGCTAAAAACTGAGCTCAAGGCCAGCTGGAACTGTGTAGTGAGACCCTGTCTTTAAAAAAAAAAAAAAAAAAAAAAAAAAGGCAGAGGAGAGACTGGGTAGTGAACATTGGTCAATCACATATGACATAGGGTCATGACAACCTCTTTTAAAGTTCTATATATTTCTCCTGGGGGGGTGTTGATAGTAAGTACCACCAGATAAATTATACTTTCTATAAAAAGCAGTAGTTTTTCATAAAAAGGTCGTTAATCAGGGCTAAAATATCAGGACTGATCTCTGAGGCTGTAGGGGTAGGAAATCCCTTCCATTCCTGTGCCTCACTTTCTGTGCCATAACTTAGGGTAGTGACACTAGAGGCTACATTGTTAGGACCCTTCCAATTCCAATATTTTAACCCTGCACGTCCTGTTGCGTGTCCCCTTCTGTTAAGTTCCAAGTGACACCTACATTTTCATTTCCACTGACTTACATTTCCTCTGCTACATTTCACTTTTCTCACACACTCGGGTTATTGAGATAAACCACTTAGCTGAGACAGTCAGACAATCGTTTAGCAAGGAAAATAAAACATGAAAGAAGATGAAAGCCCATCAGCAGAACAGATGGCTTCACACACAAGGCAGAGAGAGCCATGGTGAGACAGAGGGCAGGCTGACAGGAAACCAGGATAAGAGATGTTGTGTGACTGGCTGGAGGGAGTGGAGGGAAGGAGGCAGAGCTGGTGACAAAGGAGCACATGTCTCCTCAGCATCAGCAGCGGTATCTTCTTAGGAGCAGAGATAATCCTTCACAAGAACTGTAACCCAGGTACATACATTCTGCCTCCAGCCACCTCAATATAAATAGCAAGTAGTGCTCAAAATCAAAGCAGAGAACTGGCAATGACTGGATGACCAGGGGCCCTTCAGGGAATCATATCTTAGCTTACTTCATTTGAGTAGTGGCCTCTGTGTATGTGTGTGGCGGGAAGGGGTTGACATTGTTATTAATCTTTTTTTCCAGTATCGGGGATAGAACTCAGGTTCTTATGCTTGCCAGACAAGCGCTTATTCTACTGAGCTCCCTAACCCCTTATTTTTACTATCATTGCTATCCTATTCAATCAATGTAATGAAGTCAGGATGGTCCACCCAGCCAGTTGCTGCCAGTGCTAGGCTGAATTGCGTTTGTCTGGCTCCTGAGTACACAGCCTTTTCCATGCTGTAGCCAGAGCCACTTCTGGCTGATAGAACATTAGTTCAGGTGCATTTTCTCAGTGCTTCCCCTTCTCTTGCCCTTTTCTTCCTTCTAAGACAAAGACTCCGACAGATTAGAGAGAAGAAAGCATTGCTTTACTCCCCCACCCCATTTCCCTGAGTTCCACTTATCATATGGAATGTACTCAGAGGCTAATGGTCCATTTCTCTAATTTTTATGGCATTTGCGATTCAGTCAACTCTGAGGCTGAGAGAAGTTTGATAATTAAATAATTTAGGTAATAGAGTATTTAATTAATTATGATTACATAAACTATCTTGAAAACCATTTCTATTTTGATTTTAGTAAAAGCTAGATTGTACAAAATGTGTCTTTTTCTTTTCCATCAAAGCTCTTCTTTCTTTCTCTCCTACCACTTCTCCACCCTTTGAATCTTCCTTCCTTCTTCTTCGAATTAGGAAGCAGACTGACAGTGTGCTAGCTCACCTTAGTTCTGTGCTCTAGGGGCAGTAAAAGTAGAACATAAGACTGTCTTGGCCTGCAAGGGTGCATGTGGTCCAATGGAAGAGACAAGCCATAAACACACTGAAGTATGAGTAATGCCAAGAGTCCCACAGGCCGTAACTAAAGGTCAAATGCACTGAGGAGTTTCGACGTGGATTTAAACCAGGCCTGGAAATGAGTTACGGCCCTGATATTGATAAAGACAGGTAGTAAGTTTCTAGGAAGAGCAAATTTTGGCTTTTGAATGTATATGTATTTGTGTATCTTCTTCTTCATTTAGTGATTGATTCATTTACTTCATAAGAAAAAAATTTGTAGATGCTGGGAATTGGACCGAAGTATATGCTTGCATATGCTACCATTGAGTTGTATTCTCTTAACCAAGATCTTCTGAGCACCTGTTGGATATCAGGCATGGCCACTACAGCATCTATTGTGGACCCAAGAAAGCAATCTGCATCTAAAAATGGAGAAAAAAAAATTAGAAATGTGCCCTGATCTTCAGATGTTTCAGGCAGGCCCAGCTATACTCATGGCAGGCTGAGTCTGCCCACTTCCAACTGTGATGGTTCTGATCCAGTCCTCACTGGACCAACGCAGGGCCTTGCCTTAAAGAATAGAGCTTACATCACAGCTGAGTGGGAACAAGGTGGAAAGCTTACCTTGTGGGTCCTCGGCCCTTGTCCATTCACTTAGCATTTCAGTGTGGCTCTAACATGCTAGAGACCTACAGGCTCCCCATGTCCCCTTCGTGTGAGATACTAGGGTCCAGAGTCACCTTTGGCTGGCATAACACATGTTCCAAGGCTATATTCTGAATTTGCTCTGAGGATCTGTATTTTCTGGTGTCTCATCATTTTACCATCTTACATCCACCCATCAGAAGTAGTCCTAATTTTACCATAAAAGAAGATCTGAGTAGTGAGCATTCATCTATATTTATTTTATAAATATGTCAAACAGGCTCTACGAAAGAAGCAAATCGATATAGGATATCATTCTCAACATTATAGTGGACAAATGGAATTTATCAGATACATAAATTATAGCTCAAAGTAGACAGAGAGTGTGTCTAGCTCAGGTTGGAGAGTTAAACCCAGTCTTGAGATGAATCATAAATTATCATAAAGCAGAGGAGGTAGCTGTTCTCATAGGGGTGATGGCTTGTGTGGAAGCCAGGGAAGACTTGCTGGGAGTGGGGTATGGACTTGGTCCTCTAAAGAGCCACATGTAGACAAAAGCCACACCAAAAACTATTTGTTCCCCTTAGGGAAAGGACCACCAGAACCTTATAGGACAAGTGAGTACTGTCCCCAGTTGGCACTAGAAGCTTTGGATTTGTGACACATACCTCGTACTCTGGAGTTAAATTCTACCTGTGCCATGTGCCATGGCTGTGGGAAGTCCACAGATTTCTGGACTCATTTTTGTCACATGTGAAGTGGTTGCAATAAATCTCACAAACCTTTCTTAGGACTAAGTATGATAATGAATAGAGTGCTAAACAGGAATTTGATAAAGTCTTGATGTCAATATTACTTCTATTTTCTATACTGAAACAGGTGTTTGGCCAATATAAAGAATTACCAAGTCTATGCAGCAGATGGTTTTGCTTGTGGCTTTGTCTATCTATCTGGATAAGTGATATAAGTTAAGCTGGTGGTAAAATAAGAAATAAGGTTTGCCCTGGAGCTGGGCTAACTTCAGCAATCGCGTGGAGCGTGGATGTCCCCTTCATCACGCCCAGCACCCCATGCAGCAACGAGCTGGGGAGCCTGGGAGCAAGAGAAGCCAGCTCTGCTCACACCACCCATGGTCACAGAGCAGCTTTTGCTTTGTTGAAGTTTCTACCAAGTGAAGCAGCTCAGGAGATAACGAAGCTGCAGGGCTTGCTCACTAAACAGGCCGTTCTACCTGAAAGTGGAGGCACCGCCCTCAGAGGTCCTGGCTGCAACCGTCCACCCAGCTAAGATGAATCCCTTCATGGGACACTCTTCGGGGGTTTCAGGCGTACAGACTTCAGCCTATCCCTGTCCCCCTTAACACAGATCATGTTCTGGAGAGATCACATGCTGATATTAGGCCACGAGGCTATACATGACTGTTGCTTTTTAAATTTTATTTTATTTTATTTATTTTACTTTGTGTTTGGTATAAGGTCTGCAGGGTCTCCAGGGTCTCACTGCGTAGATGGTGATTCTCCTGTTTTGAGCCTCCCAAGCACTAGGATTCTAGGTGCATGCAACCCCGCCTGTCTTAATTGTGGTCTCAGCGGGCCCTGGGGGTGGGGCTGGCACAGCACACCGGGGATCTAAGCCCAGCCCCTGCGCACTGCCTAGACAGGCGCTTTAGTCCGCTGAGCTATCTGGCTGACCCTAAACTTAAGATTTTTAAATTTCATTTAGAACAAAAATCAAGATATGAGTTTCATAATACATAATGGAGCATAGAGATAGATAAAGAGCTAATATCCACTTAATCCTTCTACTTTTATTTTATTTATTTATGTATTTTTTTTGCGGAACCAGGGATCGAACTCAGGACCTTGCACTTGCCAGGCAGGCACTTGTGCCCCAAGGCTATCTCTCTGCTCCCCTCACTTTTACTCATCTTAGAGAACCAGTGTTTAGAGCTGGTAAGTGTGTCCATTCATGGCTCTCTGTGTCCACATGTGCACCATGTTCACAAACACACAAACTCACGCTCACACACTCATACATTTTATTGTTTAATCTGGCAAGTGAGATTATTTCCCACATGCTACCCTACCATTTGTCCCCCACCTGGCCAATCTATAGGTACAACTAATTTTAAAATAACCACCAAACATTCCATTGTAAGGATGTGTGGAAATGTAGTCACCCATTCACTGAATCATAAGAATCCAGATTGTTTCTGTTTTTTCACTCTTAACAAATAATGGCAGAAGACATCTTTCTCTATGTGTATTTCATATATATGAATATGTGTAAAAATCTACATGCACACACAGAGTTTTCAGCAATAAACTCTTATAATAAAGATTTATTGATCATCTGTGTGAATTTTTAGTTTCATTAGAACATCCAATGTCATATTCCATAAAAATTGCACCATCAATATTTGAAAGTACATTTCTAGTCTTGGAAATAGTCTTTTAAATTTCTGTGACCTGGATGAAGCAGAAATTAATTAAATTAATCTCCTTCCCGCTATTCTGTCTCTCCAGCAGAGCCAGACAAGAACTGCCTGGCGTCAAGGGACCGTGTGGGGGCCACACCTACACTGGCCCTATGGTTTGGTCAGAGTTTGACTGGTTATCTATGAGCTGCCCAGCTTACCCTGCAAGTAATTTTGTGTGAAATACCTCTGACAGCATAAAAGTTTGTGTTTTATTCATTAAAGGAAGACCTGACAGTGAAGCTAAGTATCGTGGTGGGAAAGATTCCCCTAAACACCTGACATGGTATATTTGAAACAGAGGCCAAAACCCTCCTAATCTGCCAAATCCTCCTATTTGCTAAGATGAAAGAGAGAAAGGGGAGGGGAGAACAAAGTGAGAGCCAAGACTCGTCCTGAATCCTCTCAGATCGCTGTAGGACCACAGAGTAGAGTATATGCTTCCAGTGCCTCGGCCCATGCCTGCTACGGTGGCTAATTAAGAAATTCTCATTGCTTGGGGTCAGCCAGATAGTTCAGTTGACTAAAGCCCCTGCCTAGGCAAGCTCAGGGACTGAGGTTTGATCCCCAACATCACATCACCACATGCTGTGCTAGCCCTGCCCCCAGGGTGGGCTGAACCAGCCACCAAAAAAAAAAAAAAAAGGAATTCTCATTGCTATTATTATTAGCAAATAGCAAATAGCAAATAGCGCAGTCATTTTCCTCCCATTCTTTGCTACTTAGGGTCACTTCCTCAGTAAATCACAATTTCAAGAACATTGCCATTCAGAGGTTTTACTGGTCTGTAGTTCCTAGTGATAAAGCCAGCAGCTCTCTTCTGCAGATCCAAAGTAAAAGCTCTTCTCTGTCCTGCTGTCTCAGGACATCCAACCAGGTCCCCATCCCCACTCCCACCCCCATCCCCACCCCCACCCTCATATTTTCTGAGCCATGGAGTCCCTAGGGTTTTCCAAGTGACAGGCCTTATTCCCCGACTTGCATAGGGGTAGCGAGGACTCCTCCAGGTGCTGGGGAGCTGTGTGTGCTCTGTGTGCACTTAGGGTGCCCTCGCTGGGAGGTCACACCATAAAATCCCTATATAAGGATTAGTATAAGTCTCAGGTGCAGCAGCCTAAGAGCTGATAATAACTTACACGATAGTCACAGCTCGGCTATTGCTTTTTATTTTCCATAGGTATTAAGTACAGTTTCTCCTCACTTACCCTATCAACAACTGAGCCCTCTTGACTCAGTCTTTAAAAATAACTGAAGAAAAAAGTGAGCTCCAAGCACCTCAAATTTCTTTTCATAATCAGCTAGTGGGTTCTTCCCCCAAACCTTATTTCTGCCCTGTACAAATCGTTGGCTTCCTGGTCACAACTCTGGCTTTCTTTCATTACTGGGGCTTAAAACCAAGGAGTTTCCACTGAGCTCTTTCTCCAATAACTTTTTCATTTTAATTTTGAGATAGTCATGCTAAGTTACTAAGTTGCCCAGGTTTTTTTTGGCTCCAACTTCCAACCTTCTTGCCTCAGTTCCTAAGAATGCTAAGATCTGAGTCTGGTGCTGCCTCCCCCCGCTCAGCTTTAGTCTTTAACAGAGGTGTTGACTTTTGGGTTCTCAGTGCCCGCTGTCAGGTCAGTCAGGCAGCCGGTCTTCTGTCCTTTGCAGCCCCCAACTATACCTCTGATACCCCGTGCCAAGGCCAAGGCTGGTGGCTTCCGTAGGCCAGTCCCGCCTGTCCCCCCAGTGGCTCGTGTCCATGTCTACAGCAGCACCTATGGCACTCACCGTGCACTGTCTTTCAGGCCCCGCCCTCCTACCCTCTGCTTGTTTGCTTTTGTTGTGTTTATGAATGATTTGTCAGGAGTCACTTAAGGTGAACGATCTCAGCCTCATATTCTCGGCCCTTCTGGGAGCCTGGCTTGAAGGTTGGCAGGCTGATGGCCTTTCTAGCAGCTAGAAAAGTTTAGTGCCACCCCATTTTCCCTCAGGAAGTGGAAAGAGAAGCATTTTAGCCTAGATCCGTGAGAAGTTTGCAGTCCTTTCGTCCTGCTGACCATGTGCTAAAGCAAAACAATGACGAGGTCACTTGCTGGAGGCGGAGAAGAGGCAGACCAGCTCCATTCTCAGAGGCGCTGTGCGTGGTAGACAGCTGGGGCGGGATATGCCTGCCACGTGAGAGCTCATGGGTGCTATCAAAAATCCAATCTGATCCACTCCAACTGGGCTATTACACTCGGGGCCTGATAGGATCATACTCTCAGAGCACGGGGTAAAATTAAATTTGAGAGAAAATGAGATTTCTTTTGTTTTGTATCAAGTTCCATAGATAAGGGTTCTTCACAGCTTGACCTTGATGGCCAGGGGAAGCCCCTTTGTAGGCCCAGAGGGGTGGGATAGGCTAATTAAATGGATTGGTGGTTCCTTTGCTTGCCTGCTAGGCACTGCCTTCTGTCTTCCTCCAGATTGGTGCCAGGGTAAATTGCAAAGTGCTGTAGAGAAACTGGCGCCAGCAACCCTGCATGCTCTTGCTGTAGCTCATTGTCCCTTTGCCCATCACTACACCTCATCTATGAAGTGGAAGATGCCAGCTCCAACTCTGAGGTCAATGGGTTTCTCTAGTTTGCAACAAGAACGAAGGTATTTGATGAGCTCATC